>VZQC01000396.1:445127-468853 GCA_009823505.1 Rhizomys pruinosus
ATTTCTGTATGTGTATGAATGTACTGTCTGCATGCAAGTCTGTGCACCCGTGTCGTGCAATGCCGCGGAGGTCAGAAGAGGGTCTCGGATTCCCCTGGAACTGGAGTTCTCCTGGAATTGGAGCTTCAGACGGTTCTCAGCCGCCATGTGGGTGCTGGGGATCGAACCCGGGTCCTCTGTAAGAGCGGTCGGCGCTCTTAACCGCTAGGCCATCTCACCAGCCCAGCTTAATTTTCTAAGGTTCAGTCAAATAGTTTAAGAAACAAGATGTTTATCTAGTCAAGGTTTATTTAAGAATGTTCAGTTTTTGTCCAAGCTTTATATACACATCACATAACACTTCAAGGTATAGTAAAAGGATAAGACAGCTGTATTAAATTAAATTGGTACAAACACTTAAGCTAAATAGTTTAAGAAACAAGATGTTTATCTAGTCAAGGTTTATTTAAGAATGTTCAGTTTTTGCCCAAGCTTTATATACACATCACATAACACTTCAAGGTATAGTAAAAGGATAAGACAGCTGTATTAAATTAAATTGGTACAAACACTTAAGCTAGTTTACTGATGGCCTGAATAGCATTGTTAATATCCAGAGTTATTAATTTTCAGTCCACTCCTTGCTTGTACTGGACTCCCTGTTTCAGATTTGGATTAAATGGACACAGACAAATAGTAGGTTACCCATGGCTACTGAAAGATGTACTTTATGTTTCTCACAAGTGTTACTTATGATATTTCCTTTGACCTAACAAGCAAATTTGGTTCAAAAAGCTAGGCTCGGGCTGGAGAGATGGCCCAGCGGTTAAGAGCACTGACTGCTCTTGTAGAGGACCCGAGTTCAATCCCCAGCACCCACATGGCGGCTGAGAACCTTCTGTAACTCCAGTTCCAGGGGAATCCGAGAGCCTCTTCTGATCTCCGCGGCATTGCACGACATGGGTGCACAAACCTGCATGCAGACAGTACATTCATATACATACAAAAATAAATAAAAAAATTTTTAAAAAAGCTAGGCTCTACCTTCCTGAACCAACTGCATGCAGTCCAGAAGAAGACAGTTTGGATGGGCTTGTTAATCATTAGTGGCTTATTTCCTGTCTTCCGGTATGTGATACAACTCCTACCTTTCTGGGAGAACTATAAATCAGGATGGGGGGGGTCTGGGAAAGAAAGAGACTATTCCTGTTTGTAGTAAATGTAGTAAACAGTTTATATTTAAGATCGACCTGAAATTGTTTAATTTTCTCTCGTGGGCTATGCCTGCTTAACCTTATGGTGTTGGTCCCTCTTCCAGTCAGTATTAAACAAGACTGCTTGGGTTTTTGTCCAAGCCTTATCTAAAACATTACACAGTAATTAAAAATATCAAGTGTTCAAAGTTGCTAATAATTAAGGAAATGCAAATCAAAACCACTTTAAGATATCATCTTACTCCGATAAGACTGGCTAGGATCAAGAAAAAAAATGATACCAAGTGCTGGAGAGGTTGTGAGGGAACACTCATCCACTGCTGGTGGGAATGTAAACTCGTACAGCCACTATGGAAAGCAGTGTGGAGAACCCTTGGAAGACTTGTGTATTAGTCACTTTTCTGTTGCTGTGATAAAGCACCATGACCAAGGAACTTATAAAAGGAAGATCATTTGAGCTTACAATTGACAGTTCTAGGGAATTAGAGTCCATTGTGGTGGGAGGCATGGCGGCTGGATCTGGAGCAGGAAGCCGAGGGTCACATCTCGCAAAGAGCACAGGAAGCAGAGAGAGAGCAACTGTAGACACGAGGCTTGTTAAAACTCACTAAGCCTGCCCCCAACAACGCACTTCCTCCAGCACGGCCACACCTTCTAAGACCTCCAAAAACAGTGCCACCAACTGGAGACAAACATGTGAATACCTAGAGCCTATGGGGGACATTCATTCAAACAATCACAACTTGGAATGAACTTGCCACCTGACCCAGCCATACCACTCCTGGGTATGTACCCACAAGACTCATCTTACCGCAGAAATACATGCACGGCCAAGTTTATTGCAGCTCTCTTCACAATAGCAAGGAGCTGGAACCAACTCAGGTACCCCTCAAGTGACAAGTAGACAGAGAAAATGTAGTATATCTACACAGTGGAGTTCCATGCAGCAGTAAAGAAAGATGACATCGGGCTGGAGAGATGGCCTAGCAGTTAAGAGCGCCGACCGCTCTTGCAGAGGACCCGGGTTCGATCCCCAGCACCCACATGGCGGCCGAGAACTGTCTGAAACTCCAATCCCAGGAGAACTCCAGTTCCAGGGGAATCTGACACCCTCTTCTGACCTCCGCGGCATTACACGACACGGGTGCACAAACTTGCATGCAGACAGTACATTCATACACATACAGAAATAAATAAAAAATTAATTAAAAAAATTAAAAAAAAAAGATGACATCATGAGCTTTGCAGATAAATGGCTGGAGCTAGAAGATATCATGCTGAGTGAAGTAACACAGTCCCAGAAAAACAAATGACCAATGGTATCACTCATCTGTGGATGCTAGCACCAATTACCTAATTGTATGGCAAACTGAGCAACATCAATGTGATCTGAAAACAACTGTGCTCTTATATTGTGAATCCCTTTAAACATAATAAAAAAATAATAAATAAAAAAAGTTGGAAAAAAAATAAAAATATCACGCTGGTATAACTTAGCCTTTCTGGATGGTTAACAACCATACTTGATGCCCATATCAATTCAGCTGAGGGACTTAAGGAACAACTTTATTCCTTGCCCTCTGATGGAAACTAAGTCCCAGGGGACTATGTATAGGGGCATCTCGTCCTGCAACTGTGAGTCACCAGTCCCCCTTTGCAGGGAGGTCTTGGATATCCACTAACGGGACTCTAGCCAGTGTCCAGTCTATAAAGAGGAAAGTCTCTTCATGCTTCAAAAAGGGAAGCCTGGTCCTGCAAGACCGGACTTTGTCCTCCCATAGATGGAACTGGAAAATTAAAAGCCAAAAGGAGCCAGAGGTGTCCACCCCCCAAAAAAATCTGAGTGGCCCCTGAGGAACAGATCCTCAACTGACCTTGAGAAAACAAAGCTTGGTTAATCTGGGCTAACTGTATGGACTTAAATACCCAAAAGGAAAGTATAACCAAAAGATAGGTAATCATTATATTTCATTTAAAGTCTGAGAGATGTGCTTCCAAACATTAGACTTAAAGTCATATGAGATCTATTGTTGTCAAGTAATAAAATTTCCTCTTTCTATTTAGCAACTATCTAAGAGGAAATTCACACCATGACTATCAAAATGCCTGGAAAGCAGATCCTGAGTCCAGACACCATGGCTAAATGAACAAAAGGAGAAATCCAATAATGGATGCTTCGGAACACCTCATTGAGAAATTCTAATGGACTTTTAAGTTGGACATTTAATTCACCCTGTTTCTCTCCTGGTTCCCTGCCTAGAAAATGTACCTAAATACTCTCACCTTCACAGGCACCAGTCAAGGATTTTGTTCTCTCTGTACCTATACTTTTGGGGGGTCTTCTAGATAGACCCAGTGAGTAGGGGGTACCCCGGTTGCTACCCCCTACACCACTTTTCAGCATGGAAGAAGTCAGAGTAGTCGGTGCCCCTATTCCCTCTTGGCAATTGGGGTGATCTCCTCAGAGGGTAATGTGATAAAATAGGAACTAAAAATTGGCTAGGCAGTTTAGGGTCAAGACCCCCCCCAAAGAGCCAGTTTGTTTCTCAGCTGAGAGCTGAAGACTTCCTGGATCTGCCAGTAAACTTATCCTTCTGGTTGCTCTGCCCATGCATCCTTAACTCACTTGTCAGATTTATTAACCAGTGGGTAAATTCTATTAAACTCATGGTGCTAAGGACCCAATACACCCCCTCCTTAGCAAAGATAATTTCACCTCAGAAACACCTACACTAAGGTCAGCTCTTATGAACTTTCTTCAAGGATTTGAAAATCTCTACAACAACAGGGGGGAATGAAATAATGGATTAGAAAAACTCAGGTATAGTGGTCACAGATGCCATTAAGCTCCATTTTCCTTGCTTGCTTGGCATGTTCCCCTTTGATTGGTAACTTTAACTGTCATGTCAAACTCTGATTGGCTGTTGTACGTATAAAAGGCTGTGTAACCCACTCCTCGAAGCCACATTCCTCCAGAGTGTCTGCCCAACATCGTAATTAAATTAAGCCCTCCTTTAAAACTCAAAAGAAAAATTTTTTGACACCTGGGAACATACACACACAGTCAACTGATTGCCAATCACTGTGTTAAAGTAATTCACTAAATCAACAGAAACTGGAGCAATTCACTACTGAGATATATAAAAAGTGAACCTAAGGCCTGATACCTCACAATCTTTAAAGGCTAAATATCACAAGAACTATGTAAATGTAAGCACTAAAGTCATATAATTCCTAGAAGAAAAAAATATATTGGATTGGGCAAAGACTTCTCAAACAGAAAATATGAAAAATAAGGCTGGTACTGACCTCATGAAACATCATCTCTACTGGCTAGCTTTCATAGTACTACAAAGTGCTATACTACTCACAGAGAAATAACCATCAACCTTACCCAGCCATGAACCATGTGAGCTACAATGACTGGCCCACCAAGATACACCCACTGGTGTAATAGTGGTATGCATGCTATGGGAGTAACAAGCCACTTTCCCACTGGATTTAAGGTCTTTTTCACAAGACAAAGCCTGTTTGGCTGGGCCCTTTGGCTGGAAAGCCCCACATGTCCCAGCTCACTCTGCCTGTGCCCACAGTGGAAAGCCCCAAATACCCAGATGGCGCCAAAGCCCAAGTTCCTTGTTCTGGGTGGCTGATGTAACCTGTCCCCCTGATGTTGCCAGCCAACCCAAGTACCTGCCCAAGTGTTCAGCCTATGACCATTGGGCATAATCCCTGTTCCTAACACATAATTTTTCCTTGCTCCTGAACTTACAAAACCTTTCTACCTCAGACTGCACACAAAACTTCCCTGGCCCAGTTCTCTGGGACCAGTGAACCTTGGCCAAGAGCTGCACCAATAAACCTGCACTTGTTTGTTTGAGTGGGCCTTTTTGCATCAGTGCCAAAACCATGTATGAGTTGAGCCCTCCATCCTGGTGGGCCAGGCCTCCGGTCACTTGGGGTCTGTTCCTCTCTGCATCCAACACAATCGACTTTTGACTTGGAGTAAGTCACTGGTTCCTAGCCACTACCTCTCTGGACTGCCTGTAGTCATGGCCGCCCCCAGAAATGCCCTTTCCATTTTTCTGTTTCCAGGGAGCCTCAAGATTGGGAGATGTCCCTCCTGGGGCTGCCCCCCTCCCCCCTACCATCCAGCCCCAGGCTACCATGTGGGATGCCTTGCCTTAGCCTTAGGTGTCTGACACAGGCTTAGTAAGCCTGGACCTAAACCCAATACTCAGTGGCCTCTGGGGTGTCTGCTCAGAAATCTATCCAAATTGGGACTCTCCCAGACCTTGCACCTAAAACGCCTGATTTTCTTTTGCTCTGTGGCCTGGTCTCAGTACACTTTAGATAACAAGTCCAAGTGGCCATCAGAAGGTACTTTTGATTTCGATATCCTCCATGATCTTGAAAAGTTTTGCAAGTGCACAAGGTAAGTACTTGAACTCCCTTATGTTCAGGGGTTTTGGGCCCTGTGCTCTCACCCCTCCCTCTGTTGCCAGTGCTCAACAGCTCAAGTCTTACTGGCAAGGGTTATGGTGTCTCCGGATGTTCCCACATCCAAGACCTTGGGTCCTCCCCTGTGACTGAGCTGCCCAACTCTCTGGAAACCCCACTTCCCTCTCCAGCTCCATATAGTGACCAATCTCCTCCTCCCTATCTGCCTCCACCTCCTTCCCCCTCCTTGCCTTTCCCCTCTGCTTCCCTGCCACAACCCACATCCTGGTCTCCATCCTCGCACTGGCCAATGCCCCTTGAATCCTCGCCTGTAGCTTCTCATATGCAGTCCCATCAGGCCCCTGCTCTCTCTGTCCCCTTCAAGAGGTGGCTGGGACTGAGGGGGTTATTCAGGTACATGTCCCCTTTTCCCTCCAGTACCTCTCTCCCAGATTAGAAAATGGTTGGGCTCCTTTTCTGCAAACCCATCGTCCTATATCAAGGAGTTCTGCTATGGTTCCCAAGCTTATGATATGACCTGGCATGACCTCTATGTCACCCAGGCTTCCATTCTTACCCCTGAGGAACATAGGTGAGTTCAGGCAGCTGCCAGGCAGTACACAGACCAGACCTGCTTAGTGTATAATATGGTCCCAGTGGGTACTTTGGCAGTACTGGCTGAGGAACATAACTGGGACTATCAGCAAGGACAAAATGGCCACCAGAGGAGGGACCTCATGGTCTGATGCCTCCCTCAGGGTATGGAAATGGTCTCAAACACAGTTGTTAACTTTGATAAGCTCCACAAGGCTACACAGCAGGCTGATGAAAACCCTCAGGGTGGTACCCTTCCTAACCCCTTTCAAAGCCCTCCCCTCTTCAACACCACCACCATCTCTGTCGCCCCTGATCAAGGGGATTCCCCTCTTCCAGGACCCCTTGGACACTCAGTTCTTTTATTTTTTTTTTTTTATTTTTTTTTTTTTTAAATTTTATTTATTTCTGTATGTGTATGAATGTACTGTCTGCATGCAAGTCTGTGCACCCGTGTCGTGCAATGCCGCGGAGGTCAGAAGAGGGTCTTGGATTCCCCTGGAACTGGAGTTCTCCTGGAATTGGAGTTTCAGACAGCTCTCGGCCGCCATGTGGGTGCTGGGGATCGAACCCGGGTCCTCTGCGAGAGCGTCGGCGCTCCTAACCGCTAGGCCATCTCTCCAGCCCTCAGTTCTTTTATTACTCAAGATCATCCCTCCTCTGCAACACCACTAATTCATCATCAACCACTAATTCATCATCAACAGTTATCTGGGCACCCCCAGGAGGGTTCTTCTGGTGCAATGGGACCCTATCTAAAGATTTCTTGTCCACAACCTCCCTACCCTCCTCCCTGTGCCTTCCAGTGATGCTGGTCCCACAGCTAACACACTATGGGCAGGCTGAATTTGCCATGATTTCCTCTCCCCCTTTCGAGCCCCACGTTTGGTGGGGCTGGACACGTTTGGTTTTCCTCCCAGTGATGGTGGGGATCTCATTAGCCTCATCCCTGGTAGCATCTGGCCTGGGCACAGGAGCCATAGCACACTTGGTCAGCATTACTAAGGGGCTATCTGAAAAGATCCAGAAGGCATCAAGGATTTGGCCTCCCTCCAGAGCCAGATCACCTCCAGAGCCCGGGTCACGTTGCAGAAACCCAGGGCACTGAACCTCCTCACAGCTAACAAAGGGTGCACACATGCCTGTTCCTGGGAGAGGAATGTTGCTACTCTATCAATGAGTCTGGTCTGATAGAAACCCAAACTGAGTCGCTCCAGAAACTGGGAGAGAACATCAGGCGATGTAACCAACTCCCTCCACCCCCCTCACTCTGTTGGCAGTCTTCCACTTTTCACTTGCACCTCATCCTCTTTTGCCTATTTTTTCTCTTTCCCCGTTTCCTCAGTTTCCTTCAAGAAAGGATCCTCGAAGTTTCTAGAGTGGCAGTTAACCAAATGCTTCTACACTCATCCATTGCTTTGAGCACAAGCCCACCGACTCCTGACTCCCCCTTCCCACGCCATCCCAAGCCAGCAGGAAATAGCCAGATATAAATGTGTACCCATATACCCCAAGAGGTGGGGGATATTTGTCTGGGGCCCTTGGCTCGACCTCAGGCAGGCTGGACAGCCCAGCCTGTCCCAGCTCACCCTGCCCCCATCCATACGAAAGTCCCAAATACCTGGATGGCACCAAAGGCTAAGTTCCGCATTCTCAGTGACTGATGTAACCTGTTCCCCTGATATTGCCAGCCCACCCAAGTACCCACCCAAGCATTCAGCCTGTGACCATACTTGGGCATAATCCCAGCTCCTGACTAACATGTCACTTCTCCTTGTCCCTGAACTTACAAAACCCTCCTACCCCAGACCACATGTACAACTTCCTTGGCCCCTTTCTCTGGGACAGGTGAACCTCGCCCAAGAGCTGCTCCAAAAAAACTGCACTTATTTCTTTAATCTGGCTTGATTTGGTCTTTTTGCATTGGTGAACCTTTCAGAGCCCACATCAGGTACTGTTATCAGGACCAAGAACCTGTATGTGGACCTACCATAAGAGAGAATCTACTATTATTATCCTATTAAATGGACATACTGTTAATCTGACTCCTAATAACTTACCATTATACCCATAGATTAGCAAATCTCTCAACTCTTCCTAGAGAAGCGTCCTAGAAGCAGAAGATGGTTATTAATGCAGATTCCCAGAACTGGCTAACGTGGTGGTAGGGGAGAACCTACTACTGTTATTCTGCTAAATGGGGATAGGATTTTTTTTTTTTTTTTTTTTTTATTTTTGAGACAGGGTTTCCCTTTAGTCCCAGCTGGCCTGGAACTCTCTATGTAGACCAGGCTGGCCTTGAACTCACAGAGATCCACCTGCCTCTGCCTCCCAAGTGCTAGGACTAAAGGCGTGCGCCACCACCCCCGGCTCAAATGGGGATAGGATTAAACAGACTCCTAATACCTTATTGTTATACTCATAGACTAATGCATCTCTCAGCTCACCAAAGAAGCCTCTTCTTGCAGCAGATGGTGATTAACACAGAGACCCACAACTGACCAAAATGCAGAAAGTAAGAGACTAGGGAGTGCTTGGCCTTAAATGGGACACCTGTATTATACCTTCTCTTCCAGGGCTCAGGGATCATTGCAGAAGAGGGGGCAGAAAGATTAAAAGAGACAGATGTGGTAGATGACTACAAGGAAACTGTGTTTTCCAGACACAACAGTATAGTTGCACACATGAATCCACAGTGCTTGTGACAGCATGCATAATACCTGTACAAACCCAAGCTAGACAAAAAACCAGTATGGATGGGTAGGTGGACAAGAAGCCCTAGCCATAGCTGAGGAATTATTGGTAATTGATACCTTCTGGCAGAGGGAGACTCAGTTTTATTTAAGTGTGTGATGCAGGGTAAGCTGATCAAGCTCCAGGGATGGACTCACATCCACGAACAATTTGGGGAAAAGAAATTAAGACTAAATAGGTCTTAAAAAATAATAGAGGACATGAATAAGGGGGTGAGGGTAGATCTGAGAAGAGATAGGGGAGGGGGTTGATTATGATCAAAACACATTATAGGAAATTTTCAAAGAATGAAAACATCATTTTTTAAAATTATGAATTAGAAAAAAAGTAGCTGGAGAGGTTGTTCAGCAGTTAAGGGCACATACTACTGTCCCAGACCCACGCTCAGTTCCCATCACCCACAGCAGGTGACTCACAAGCACCTGTAACTCCAGCTCCAGATGATCTGACCCCCTCTTCTAGCCTCTGTGGGTACTACATGCATATGATATATATATATATATATATCATATGCATATACATACGATATACAGATATACATATGATATACAGATATACATATGATATACAGATACACATATGATATGCAGACAAGCAGGCAGATACACATACACATATGATATACATACAGACAAGCAGGCAGACACACATACACATAAGTATAAATGAATAATTAAAAAAAAAGAACAAATAAATCTGACTATCAAAATTAAGAATTTCTCTTTGAAATTTACACCTTGATTCCTGCCTATAGGTCAAAATGTCACCAACTCAACGGCTGAGAAAGAAAAGATACAGCCTTCCATCGTGTAGGTTGTACCAAGGGATACCAGCGGAAAAGTTGGCCCATCTTAATACTAAAAGGAAGAAAAGCCTCAGACTGCTACAGGCATCAAACATCTCTTAGGACCATAGGTA
This sequence comes from Rhizomys pruinosus, assembly GCA_009823505.1. Classification (NCBI taxonomy): domain Eukaryota; kingdom Metazoa; phylum Chordata; class Mammalia; order Rodentia; family Spalacidae; genus Rhizomys; species Rhizomys pruinosus. The sequence goes on from VZQC01000396.1 coordinate 455,027, forward strand.
TAACAACTGTTTATAGATTGAAAGGTTATTCCTGGACAAACGGTCAACCCATGAAAGGAAACAGCCAGAACTAATCAGAGTCCAAAACCACATCTCCAGACAAAGTACACTGTTCTGCTTCTCGTCCACCTGTGCCCCTTTTCTAAGCCTAAGGAACAATCTGCGGAAGAGGGGGTAGTGGTAGAATGTAAGGGCTGCAATTGGGGTAAACGGTAAAACTACGACAATATATTCTGGACACTTATTTGATCAACTTGATTGAACATTCAAGCCCCCTCCAGCTGGATGGTGGGAGCCTTGGGCTGTGTGGGTTTGGGCACAACTGCTTGCAAATTGGTTTTATATGCAGGAATCTTGTGCTGGGAAAAAAGAAAAGGAGCTAGATACTGACATTTGAACTAACTGGGAATATAAAATGCTAGTTGTTTTATTCATAGTTAGTATTGGGTTGGGCTCTATATTTTTCTGAAATACACAACATCACAGTGTAACACTTTCTTTTACTTGTAGGACAATTTAAAAGAATTAAGCTTAAATTTTTACTTACCAAATAAGTAGAAGTCTTAGTCCAGTCATAAAGCGTTAAAGAGCAAAGTGTTTATTGGGTAAAATTTATTTAGCAGGTTCTCAACTCTGCCCAAGCTTTATCCACCAAGTATAGGATATTTCAATGGCTTAGTGAATTGTTTAGATTAATTAAATTTAGGTGTAGGTTTTGGTGGAAATGGTAATACAATTGAACCAATCGGGAATATAAAATGTTAATTGGTCTTATTTATAATTTGTATCGGGTTAAGGTATACAAATGGCCTATATATTTTTTCTGAATAACACAATATCACATTATAACACTTTCTTTACTTGTAGGACAAGTTAAAGGAACTAAGCTTAAATTTCCTTCCCAAATAAGTAGCATACAGTCAATGAGAACCAGTTTGGGTAAATGTAATGAAAGCTTATGCCTTGGCTCCTGCTTATGGGTATGTGTAATACAACTTAGGCATCTATAGGTCAAAACAAAAACCTAAGAAAAAAAGAAAAGAGGGAGGGGGGGGGGGGGGTACTATCCTTTCTGGGATACAAATGGAAAACTCTGTTTCAATCCTATTGATAAATTTTCAATTTTTCTGATCTTGAAAATAACAATGGGAGGAGAATTTTATGTTCCCACAGGTAAAAGTCACCAATCTAAATGCCTGAAAACATACAACTTATGGCTGTGCAGGATGAACTGGGGAATGTCAGCAGAGAGGTTGACCCATCTGAACACTAAGGAATGAGGAACATCAGACTGCCTGAGACACGGTCACTGAGCATCTCTCTGAATAATATTGGGGTTGACTGTTAATAATGGACCCTAATGCTGAGAAACCTTCCTACCTCCCCCCCCTTTTTTTTTCTTTTTTTTTTTGAAAAAAGGAAAACAGGATGGTAATGAAACCACTCCCAAACTGTAAACTAGAGCCAATTGTTACGGTGGTAATTTCCTATAAAACAGGCACAACGTATTAACTGATTGATAGGCATAGGAACTGTGAAAGGATATTTCTCTATCTAGAGCCAAATTCAATAGTAAAGTGTTTATAAGTTGTGTAATTAAGCAAAATATATTACTACAGGAAAGCTCTGACATCAGCAATGAATTATTCTGCCTAGGAGATGTTGGCTAGGGGATTCAAACCCGCCCCCCCAAATTATAAAGGCCTTTTGCCTATAAGTGGGATATATGCAAGGAGAAAGGCAGTAAGTCCCTGTTGTCGAAGACCTGGTGTGAGCATTAAAAAATGTTATGAGACATCACTTGCTAGCGTACAACTGGCCTCTGAAATGCCAGAGAGTGTTACCAAAGGCCACTAAAGCAATACAGCAAAATATTGGTCTCCTTGAGACAAGCAAGACTCCTCTGTCAGTATCAGCTACACCTCAACTGCCTGGAGATACTGTGCAACAGTGGCAGCCATGTGTCTATATGTATCCCAAATCTAATTGGCTATTAGCTCTCTCCTTGGAGGAATAACTCACAGCGGATGCCACAAGCTTATGTCCTCTAGTGGTTAGGAGATGTTATAAGCCACAATAAGAACTTGTCACCCTTTATAGAGAAACCACAGTTTGTGCATTAGCATACCATCCAAGCATCTGTGTCTATGCTCACAGCTTAGCTTGACATAATAATTAGTACTGCTTAAATGCTTGTACATCCAATTGCTTGTGCTTTGTTAGTATGACTAAAAAGGTATCACTGGATAAGCTGTCAACCCATGAAGGGAAACAACCTCAACAGACTAGAATCCAAAATGACATCTCCAAAGAAAGTAGACTGTTTTGCTTCTCACCCACTTGTGCCCCTTTCCCAAAGCCTAGGGAACAAATTGTGGAAGAGGAGGCATGGTATAATGTAAGGGCTGCGGAGAGATTGGGGTGAATCGTGAGACTACAGCAATATAGACTGGACTCCTAATTGATCAACATGCCTGTGCAAACAAGCATCTCCAACTGGACTATGGGAACCTTGGGTTGTTCAAAATTTGGACATAGATACTTGCAAATTGGTTTTACATGAATGTTACTCACATTCACTGCTTATGCTTAATAATTTGGCTCACTTCAAAAAAATGTACCAATTACCTAATTGTACAGCAAACTGAGTAACATCAATGTTATCTGAAAACAATTGTGTTATTATATTGTCGAATCCCTTAAAAATTAAACAAAAGAGGAAAAATAAATAAATAAATAAAGAATTTCTCTTTGAAAGATATTGCTAAGAAAATAAAAGACCAAGCTATAGATTATAAGAAAATATAAACAAAGTACCTAACTGGTAAAAGACTTGCATTCAGGATATATTGAAAATTCTTATAGTTGAGCATACTGCTGCATACTTATAATCGTAGTACCAGGGAGGCTGATGCATAAGGTTCATGAGTTTGAGGCTAGTCTGGGTGCTCTATAATGAGTTCCAGGCCAACCTGGGGTACCTTACTACAAAACTTTGTCTCAACAAAACAAGTTAAACAATTTTTAAAACCACAATAAATACCCTGCAATTTGAACCACACATTCAACCCAATTACCAAAAAATGATAATTTGGACAGATTTTTCAACAAATACATAGTTTTCAAATAAGTACATGAAAAATGCCCAACAGTATTAGTCATTGGAGAAATGCGAATTAAAGATATAATTGAGACACCACAATAAACTCATTAGAATGGCTAAAAAAAAATTTTTTTTTTTCGGTCTTCTTGAGACAGGGTCTCCCTGTAGCTCTGGCTGTCCTGGAACTCACTCTGTAGACTAGGCTGGCATGGCACAGAGATCTGCCTCCCTCTGCCTCCCAAGTGCTAGGATTAAAGGCATATGCCACCACGCCCAGCCCAGAATGGCTAAAAATTTTAAAGGTGATACATTAGCAATAGACTATGGAATAACTAATTCTAATGTACTACTGGTGGGAAAATGGTACAGCCAGTTTGGAATGCAAGTTGACAGCATCTAATAAAGATATATTTGGTATAAACCCCAGAAATTTCACTACTAACCATATACCAAAATAGAATATATGGGGCTGGAGAGATGGCCTAGCGGTTAAGAGCACCGACCGCTCTTACAGAGGACCCAGGTTCGATCCCCAGCACCCACATGGCGTTCAAGAACCATCTGAAACTCCAATTCCAGGAGAACTCCAGTTCCAAAGGAATCTGACACCCTCTTCTGACCTCCGTGGCATTGCACGAAACGGGTGCACAAACCTGCATGCAGACAATACATTGATACACATACAGAAATTTAAAAAAAATTTTTTTTTAAATAGAATATATGTCCAAACAAAGGCTTATGTACAAAACTTCACAGCAACTTTATTCCTAATAGTCCCAGGCTAGAAACAGCCCAGTGTTATTCAATTAGTGAATAGATGAGCAAATTATGATGTATTTACACAATACTACTCAGCAATTGAAAAAAGAACTTCTGGTACACTCAATAACACACATGAATCTCAAAAGCATTATTCTAAATCAAAGAATCCTAACCCCAACTATCTCAATATGATCCATCTATCCATAAAACTATAGGGACAGAAAGCAGCTCAGCCACTGGTGGAGGCAGAAGGATAGGACTTCCTAGGTGATGGAAATGTTGTATACCAAGACTGTAATGTGATTACCCAATCATCTCCAACTGTACATATAAAATAGATAAAAATTATATAGGTAGGTATACAGATTTATCATGCCTCATTACAAAACTGATTATTTAAAACTGGGACAATCTCTTTTCTTGAATGACAGTTAATAAAGGAATAATAAAAAGGCACTGTTTACCTTCCCAGTCCTCCATATAAGGGGCTTCTTCAGCTTCTTTCTCTGGACTGGATCTGTCAATGAACTTTCCTTCTTTCATGACCCTGGTGATTTCTCGGAGCTGATGTAGCAATTGTTTCTCTTGGTCAGAAGTCACAGTCTGTGCTCTGCTTAGAAATACCAGACAATCCAGCCATTTAGCAGTAAACATGCTATGCAATGGGCAGAAACATCACTATGATCTACCTGTCTGGATCCTCAGATAACACATCTAATAGCAGGTGATTATTCTGGGAATATATACTGGAATGACATGGCTGAGAACCAGAGTTGTGAGTTCAATGCTGGGATTTTTGTAATGAGAAATCTAACCTACAGAATACATTAATTGATGACTTGAAGTCCCCACAATGAGTTAATACCAGGCAAGACCCTAGTTATCTGAGCTTTACTTCAGTGGTCTTTCAGTATAGCTCGCCATCCTGATTCTCCAGTCTCCTGCAATTTAACAGTAGCTCACATTTACTCTCTTTACTGTAAGACACTAATTATATCTGAAGCAAGTTGTCAAAGAAAAATATTCTAGGTCATTAGCTTCAACCACAGAAAAATATTCTACTGAAATCAAGGCTTTTCTACTTGTGCAATAATATGGACATGTTCTAAACCTTCAGAGGTAGACAATTCAGAAACTGAGGACCTGAGATCCCCAAAAGAGAAGTTTTATTTTTTTTTAATTTTTTTATTAATTTTTATTTATTTCTGTATGTGTATGAATGTACTGTCTGCATGCAAGTCTGTGCACCCGTGTCGTGCAATGCCGCGGAGGTCAGAAGAGGGTCTCGGATTCCCCTGGAACTGGAGTTCTCCTGGAATTGGAGTTTCAGACGGTTCTCAGCCGCCATGTGGGTGCTGGGGATCGAACCCGGGTCCTCTGTAAGAGCGGTTGGCGCTCTTAACCACTAGGCCATCTCTCCAGCCCCAAAAGAGAAGTTTTAGAGTGCTAGCTGGTGGCAGTGCTATCTGCACTGACTTCTGAGAACACTCTGTGCCTTTTCTTTTCTTTTTTTCTCCCCTCCATCCCCCCCTCCTCTCCTTTCCTTTCTTTTAGAACTCATACTAGGCAAGCATTCTACCAATTAGCCCATGCCCCAGCACAGTAGTTAATTTCTACAGTTTAGAAGAGCTAGTTTGAGAACTGACTAAGCTGTGTGGGTCTGGGAAGATATCTGCAAAAATATCATAAGGCCTGAGGACAAGAATACAATTACTTTGAGAGGAAAGTACTGTATGTATCACACAGAAAGGCAAGCAGTGTCCTACACAGCAGATGGAGAACTGCCATGAGACCAGCTTTATCTAGTGTCAGGATTTAACAAAGTGACTTAGCTTAGTCTCTCTTAAAACAAAAGCATACGCCAGGCCTGGTGGTGCAGCCTTTAATCCCAGCACTCGGGAGGCAGAGGCAGGCGGATCTTTGTGAGTTCAAGGCCAGCCTGGTCTACAGAGTGAGTTCCTGGACAGCTGGGGCTACAGGGAGACTGTGTCTCGAAAAGACAAAAAAAAAAAAAAAAGTATTCCAAGTTGGCATAATCTCATAAGGAAAAATGCACTGTGTAGCAGTCTTCAGAGGAGCCCTCTACACCTCACCAGCTGGTTAGTTTGTGTTCCAAATTTTAAACCTTAATAACGAATAAGAAAAAAAAATGTTTCTCCTTCAAGCATTAAGACTGTAACTGAGAAAAGAGAAGGTGTGACACTGCTACCCTTCTCAGTGGGAAGAAACAAAAAAAAAACCATGAACTCCCCTTCTACATCCAGTGGCTTCAATGATGAAAAGTTCTGCCCATTCCACTCACAGCTTTTCTTCCCATCAGAACAGAAGTCCGAACTCACCACAGCTCCACGTATGCCGCACATAATCCTGACTTCCTCTCATGAAAGCAACCCACTCTGTTGGAAGGGGAAGAATGGGACAGCCTGCCTGGAATGACAAAGCTCTCACTGGAAGATCTTAAAGACTATTTCTCCGATTCTCTACTTCCTAACTCATGGAAAAATGGAAGCTCTTAATTATAAAATAGAACAGCTAAGCATGGAGAAGGATAACAAATAAAATTCCCAACTAAAACATCCTTTGTTAATTTTGAAGAGTGTGTAGGTACTGCTCACTAGATACAGGAAGCATGGCCTGCCTCACTACAGCTTCCCAACTTACTACAGTGAATGTTGTAATGGAGTCCTTACTATCTCAACCTGGCTTGAAACTTAAGAGGTCAGTCAGATATGTTCAAGACAGCATGGCCACATCACCTTAATAATTACGTGCCCATCTGACTGGGTCTCATTTCCTCCCTCATCTACCTCCCTGAAATGTGGCTTCCACACGATCATTTACAAAACTTACAAAAAAATTGTTAATGACCACTCTACTCCTAAGCAAAAGGGTCTTTTTCCAGTTCATTCTTTCTGATCAGCCACTGATACATTTGTATTCCTAGCACTTCTTTAACCATTTCTTTTAGCTCTGATCTTGGCCCACTTTCTCCCGCTTGCTAAAACATAGTTTTCTTGGAAGGCTCACTCTTAGAACTCTCAGTTCTCCATTTTCCAGAAAGGCAGACCCAGTGTCATGGAAGCCATCAAACCTACAGAGAAGACATCCTAACTCTATTATTGTTAATCTTTATTTCCCACACAACTGTCCATCCTGGCCAATTATTTCCTCAGCATTTCTACTTGGGGCCTTTACCACTACATTAAATCTTAAGTTAACTTTAAATTCACCCCCTCAAAACCAGGGCTCATTTTGCCAAGGATCACAAACAACTATACAATCAGGTTATGTATGGCAAATTTTAAGATGCTAGAAAATTGAAAGGTTGTAAGTAGAAAACAATGTCACCCAACATTTAACCAAGGGAATCATCAAGTTCAAATCTAAGAGTTAAACACAGAACGAAACAACACCTCATGGTAAGAACAGAAATCAGACTAGAAAGACTGTAGGCTACAAGCAGAGCATGATGGTCAGGAGGATTGGGGGACATTTGCTTTCCCTATGGCCTTTATCTGACCCCCAAACAAATAACTTTCAAACCCAGTCCTTTGTTCTGATCTCAAGGCCCAAATCACCTGTTGCTGTTATCTATGAAGCTGTGATCTGATGGATCTCAACCATATTCAGGGTTGAGTTCAGCGTCTCTGGGTCCCTATCTAAGATCCTCACCTTCTTTCTCTTCTGTGTTTTATCTTAGCAATGCCAAAATCATTCAGGAATACTATAAATCTTCAGCTCACCTCTGTATCTGTCTTCTCCTTGTTCTTATCTAGTTAGTTTTCCTTTGGGGATGCAATCTGTCTTCTACTTATGGTACAGGTAACAGTACCCTCATTTCCCTAAAAGAGCAGTCAGATGTCTACTCTTCCATCTTCCACACTGCAGTGACTGGTTCACTGATCAATACATGCCTTAAGTTGGACCAACTGTACTTTCTCCCCAATTGGATCTTGAACACAGCACAGACAGAACCTGATACTTTTGGTGCTTGTTCATCCTGGCAGCAGTCCTAGAGAGCATGCTCCTTTGTTTCCGCTCCTCAAATTCCCAAGGCTCCTATGATTATCCCTCTTGCTAAAACCTGGAGGTTCAATAATTCCTTTGATATTGTGAGATACCTCAATTCTTCCAATTAATTATTCATTCTTCCCTACAAATGTTTACTAATCAGCATTGGGTTGCTTTAAACAATCTACAAAATCCCCTTAATTTGTTCCCTCTTTTCTGTTGGACTATTAACTTATTTCTGATTTTGTTTTTACTGAAATCTTTCTATATAGCCTAGGTGGACCTAGAACTTACCAGGTGGCAAGAGCTGGCTTGGAACTGCAATCTTCCTGCTGTGCCTCCTGGCCACTCCACCATGCCTAGTGCTATTTATTAGCTTTTAAAAAAAATACTTTATTTAGTCTCAGTTGGCCTGGAACTTGCTCTGTTCAAGGCTGGCCCTGAACTCATAGAGATCTGTCTGCCTCTGCCTCCCAAGTGCTAGGATTAAAGGTGGGAGCCACCGCACCTGGCATGGTTTCGTATCTTTAAGTGCACCCATATCATGGTGTTAGATCCCCTGAAACTGGAGCTAAGAATGGTTGTTAGCTGCCATGTGAGTGCTAGGAATTGAACCTGGGTCCTCTGCAAGAGCAGCCAGTGCTCTTCATCACTGAACCATCTTTCCAGCTCCTGTTTATTATCTTTTGACAAAATTTTTTCAAAGCACTTCTAGCATGCATCCAGTCTATCTACTATTGTAAGATTGGTTTTTCTACATATAGCAAAGCATGGCATTTCTTCTCGAAAACTTTCACAAAGACAATAAATCCCAAGCTTCACCTACCATTTGGGCCTTTGGGTATGGGCCCAGTTGAGTAGTCTAGTTTTCCTCCCATCACCTACCTCTCTACCATTTATCCTGTCCCTAGTGTAACCACTTGCCTCCCCACCCCCTTTCCTTAAAACTGTCCCAAACATCTGCCTTGAATCTCGCTTGGTTTGTTGCTGGTGTTGCCCTCTCCTTCTGAACCATGCTTTTACTGAACTCAGCCTGAGGAACTTCTTCCATCTTGTAAACCTTATTCAAATTCTCCCTTTTCCACCAGACCTTCCATGGAAAGTGGAATAAGAAGCCCCACCAGGTGTGGTGGCACACGCCTTTAATCCCAGCACTCAGGAGGCAGAGGCAGGAGGATCTCTGTGAGTTCAAGGCCAGCCTGGTCTACATAGAGAGCTCCAGGACAGCTGGATCTATACAGCAAGACCCTGTCTCAAAAAGACAGGGAAAAAAAAACAACACCACCCTCTCACACCCACAAAGATATCTAGATCCTAAACTCTAGAATCCATAAATACCTTCCATATACAGGGGATTAGGGATATATATGAGATTAACTTTTCTAATCAGTTGATAACAGGGATTATCCTGGTTTATCTGAGTGGGTAGGTACAATGTTGTCATGGCAATCCTTAAAAGTGGAAGGAGGAGACAATAGAGGCCAAAGTGATAGAATCAGAGTAAATCTCACACCAATATTGCAGTCTTGGCACATGGAGGAAGAAGGCCATAAGCCAAGGAATGTAGGCGGCTTCTAGAAGTTGAAAAGGGCAAAGAAACAGATTCTGTCTGCCACAAGGCCTTGCAAAAGGAGACTCCTGATAAAGACTTTCACTCAGTATAAGACATCCACAGAACTCTAGTGTACCAATGTGCACTGTTTAAACCAGGTTTGCAGCTATTTGCTCAGCAGCTTTACCTCTCAAATATAGTTCTTTCTAGGGACGACAACCCCTGCCACTGTGCAGAGCAAATCAAAGAGGTTCTAGAGAAGATGTTGTTATTGCAGAAGCCCCTGCTTTAAAATCCTTCCTCTGTTGATTATGCTGCAATTTAGCATGTTGGAAAGTCTAGAGAGAAGGTTGACTTTTTTGCACTTCTGTATACAGTCAAAAGAGAGAAACCTGTATAATAGTAAGATCTTATTTTTAATAAAAACATCTATAATTACAAGGAGCTTTGTTAAGGCTAATAAAATGACAGACTGAGCAAAACTGCTTGCAAAAGAGGCACAGAGTTAGCACTCCATACTCTTCAGACATGTTGCTTTGCTTTTTGTGGACAGCTTGTAGCTTGCCAGGATCTTTTCAGCTGGAAAGATATGCCACCCTTCCAAGATCTCATAACTGACAAAAACTCCATTGGGCCAATTCTGCCTGAAGATCATTACCAAAAATAACAGGTACTTCAGCCATTAAGGTGAAATCATGGATCAATATTCCTTACATTTTTCAAAACTACTGCATGTTTAAAACTTCAACAACAAAAAAAGAGAAAGAACTATACTAAGGACATATATTATTCAAATCAGTTTCTGCCAATTTCAGTGGTTTATTGTTCACAAAAAGAAACCTTGAGAATAAGTATTGACTTTCACAAAATTTAAACCATAAACAGGCAAACCAAACAGTACACCATAGTGATAGTTGTTATGTGATTATTTTTTTTAAATGTATGAATGTACTGTTTGCATGCAGGTCTGTACACCTGTGTCGTGCAATGCCGCAGAGGTCAGAAGAGGGTGTTGGATTCCCCTGGAACTGGAGTTAAAGACAGTTCTCAGCCGCCATGTGGGTGCTGGGGATCGAACCTGGGTCCTCTGTAAGAGCAGTCGGCGCTCTTAACCACTAGGCCATCTCTCCATCTCTCCAGCCCCATGTGATTATTTTTTAATTGATGTAGGTCTTGTTCTTTCAGCAGGTGAAAAAAATTCAAATTTCAGTTTCAGTTTTCAACTCAGATGAACTAAAAAAATGTGACAAAAAGCACTTGTTTAATGACTTCCTATACCCAGCCTTCTCCCCAGTTGGAGGCTAACGTTGCATTTAGAAGCAACCTTACCAGTTTCATCTGCTGAAAGGACTGAGTGCTTGGTTTTACTATTATGTAATCACAACTTACTTTTTGCTTGTAGTTTCTTAAAATTATGTATTTCGTCTAGGGCTGAAATTTGTTTTATGCTTACTTTATTATTACTGCAGTAGTTGACTTTGCTGTATGGAAAAATAAAGTGAAATTACCCTAATAAAACTTCTCTGCCAGGCATGGTGGCTCACGCCTTTAATCCTAGCACTTGGGAGGCAGAGGCAGGCAGATCTTTATGAGTTCAAGGCCAGCCTGATCTACAGAGAGAGTTCCACACTGTGCTTCTAGGTGCTACTAACTGACATAAAACTTAGAAGGAAATTTTGCAGTCTACTCATAGATATGAGAACACCTCCCTCCGGCTCCTAGATCCTTTCTTAACCTCTCTGAGTCTGATAGTGTGCTTAATATTAGATGTAACATGGAGGTTTCATCAAACATGTACAGACCTATACCACTCACAGATGAAAGGTATAAGAAAACTTTTATGAGCCATATTAAGAACTTTTTCCTTTTTTTTTGGTATTTTTGAGACAGGGTCTTCCTTTAAGTCCCAGCTGGCCTGGAGCTCACTCTGTAGACCAGGCTGGCCTTGAACTCACAGAGATCCACCTGCCTCTGCCTCCAGAGTGCTAGGATTAAAGGCATGCGACACCACGCCTGGCCATATTTTTATTCTTACTTGGACGTATGTAAGAATCATGTTTCAGGAGGTGAATATTTCTCTAATTTCAAGCCAGTATTTTGAAGTTAGAGAGCACCATCTAAAATATTTAGTATATTAACACTATATAAAATGACTGAGGCTATAAATGGACACATTTTCTTTGTCTAAATCCTCTCCTTGACCCACAGAAGTCTGGAGGTAAAATAAAACATAACAGGGGCTGGAGAGATGGCCTAGCAGTTAAGAGCGCCGACCGCTCTTACAGAGGACCCGGGTTCGATCCCCAGCACCCACATGGCGGCCGAGAACTGTCTGAAACTCCAATTCCAGGAGAACTCCAGTTCCACGGGAATCCGAGACCCTCTTCTGACCTCCGCGGCATTGCACGACACAGGTGCACAGACTTGCATGCAGACAGTACATTCATACACATACAGAAATAAAATTTTTAAAAAATTAAAAAAAAAAAAAACATAACAGAAAAACTATCGGAGTTTCTGTAGTTCTTCTCATGCACAAAGACCTATAAAAGGAAAAAATGCCAGAGACACAGGTTAAGAATGAGCTATCACCAAGCGGGGTGGCGCACGCCTTTAATCCTAGCACTTTAGGAGGCAGAGGCAGGCAGATCTCTGTGAGTTCAAGGCCAGCCTGCTCTACATAGTGAGTTCTAAGCCAGACAAGGACACCCTATCTCAAAAAGACCAAGGGGGAAAAAAAGAATGAGCTATCTCTCACCTTCACAAGAATCAACTCAAGATGGATAAAAGACCTTAATGTAAGTCCTGAAACTCTGAAACTGCTAGAGGAAAACATAGGTAAAACAATTTAAAATATAAGCATAGGCAAGGACGTTTTATTTCAAGGATACAAATAGCACAGGAAAAAGCCCTAAGAACTGGCAAATGGAATTGAAAGAAATGAAAAATCTTCACAACAAACAGAGGGAAGAGATGTCACACAGAATGGGAAGAAGTCTATGGTGACTTTACATCAGATAGAGGATCAATATCTAGAATATATAAAGAACACCAAAAATACCAAATCAATAAATATGCTAATTAACTGAATGCACAGTTCTCAAAAGAACAAATACAAATGCCCAATAAATGCTTGAAAAAGTACTTAACATTTTCAGCCATCAGGAAAATGCAAATTAAAACTACCACACATCCCAGTCAAAATGGCTAACATCAAGTAAACAAACCCCAAAAATCCTGGCAAGCTGCCAGGCATGGTGGTGCATGCCTTTAATATTAGCACTTGGGAGGGAGAGGCAGGTGGGTTCATGAACTCTATGAGTTCAAGACCAGCCTGGTCTACAGAGAGTTCCAGGCCAGCTGGGGCTATAGGGAGACCTTGTCTCAAAAAGACCCCGACCAAGCATATGGGGAAAAGGAACCCTCTACACTGCTGGTGAAGATGTAAACTGGTGAAGCCACTATGTGACTAGATACGGATTCCTCAATAAACTCAAAACAGGCTGAGGGATGTCTCAGTGGTTAAGAGCATTGACTGCTCTTGCAGTTCCCAGCACCTACATGGTGGCTAACAGCCATCTGCAATTCCAATTCCAGGTTATCTGACACTATCTCCTGGCCTCTACAGGCACTGCAGTGATATGGATATGCTCACACACATGATATGGATATGCTCACACACATGATATGGATATGCTCACACACATGATATGGATATGCTTACACACATGATAAGTATTCATACACAAAAAATAAAAGTAAACAAATAAATTTCTAAAAAAGGAAATTAAAAACAGAACCAGTTTATGACTCAGCTATACCACTCCTGGTTACATCCTCCAAGGACTCTGAATCAAGATAGCACAGAGATCCTGCATACCCACACTTACCACCCTTTAATGGCTAAGAAATGGAACCAGCCCAGATGGTCATCAACAGACAAATGGATAAAGAAAATGTGGTTACATGTACACAATGAAATTTATTCAAAGGAAAAGGAAAAGGAAACCATGAAAGTGATGGTTAATTTTGGCTGACAACATGATTGGATCTGAAAACAACTAAAAGGCAAGCCACTGGGCACTCCTGTTAGGGATTGACTTGATCAGGTTATTTGCTTGCTTTTGCCCGCCTGTCTTTGCTCTGGCTGACAAGCTTATCCACGTTCTGGCTGCAGCATTCCTTCCCAGTTTCTTCAGGCTACTAACACAGACTAAACGCCACCGGCTCTCTAGGAATCTTCCAGACGTCAGCACCAGACTGGAACTGCTGAAGTACCTCATGAAGCAGGCAGCGACCAGGTTCTCGGCCTCTCCAGTGTGAAGACAGCTGCTGTTGGACTACCCAGACTGTACGTAAGCCAATCTAATAAATCTTCTTTTTTTTTTTTTTTTTTTTT
>VZQC01000396.1:468860-480223 GCA_009823505.1 Rhizomys pruinosus
CTAGTGAGAGTTGAGAGATGCACTAATAATCTATAAAAATAAGCCATTATGATTCAGTTTCGTTTGTTTTTTTTTTTTTGGTCTTTTCAAGACAGGGTCTCCCTGTAGCCCCAGCTGTCCTGGAACTCACATTGTAAACCAGGCTGGCCTTGAACTCACAAAGATCCGCCTGCCTCTGCCTCCCAAGTGCTAGGATTAAAGGCGTGCACCACCACGCCTGGCTTAAATCTTCTTTTAATATATGTTCGTTCTAATGGTTCTGTTCCTCTAGAGAACCCTAACACAATGACATTTGCAGGAAAATTAATGAAACTGGATATCAATATGTTAAGTGGAAAAAAAATCATAAAATTTGGGGCATGTGTCTGAGTGTGCCTGTGTGCGTGCATGTGTATGTATGTGTATGTGTGTGTGTGTGTGAGAGAGAGAGAGAGAGAGAGAGAGAGAGAGAGAGAGAGAGAAAGCGAGACTGACAGAAGAGAGAGAACTACAAAGGGAAACATGAAGAGGAGGTAGAGATCTTAGAGAACAAGGTGGGAAGAAAACAAGAGGGATATGGTACGTATGTATGTATGTATGTATGTATGTATGTATGTATGTATGTATGGAAAGGTCACAGAGATTTTGCCTCACACCTGAAGGTCTTCTACTTTTGTCAGAATCTTTCTTGATACTTAATCCAAGCTTCCCTCACACCTTCCTTCCTGCTTAGCTGTTCCCAGTTCCATGGTTCTCCTGCAGCTATCTGTTCAGATTCCTGGCTGGCTGGCGTGGTAGCAAGGGAAGTGGCCTTCCCTGTGGAACATCCTAAAGGGCTAGTTTGTCCCTTGACATCTTTTTACATGCGTAATCCAATGCTAGCAGTGAGTCAACACCAAACACAAATGCCTAATATAATGATACTTCCTCTTCATCTTATTTGGTCTCAAATACAAAGTACAACATTCAATAATCAAGTTTTACTTCTAATTAGACATTAGACAGCTAGGAAAATGTCTTTCTTAAAACTAGATTATTTGATCTTGCAGGATTTATAAATTTACTCGCTCTAGCAAAAATGTGTGCCACACCTTGAAAGCAGGTTGCTCAATAGTATGAAAACTGAAATGTTAACTGAGAAAGAATATGTATATTACAACTAAGTTGACAATTGTATAAAAGGAAAATATATGGTCTATAAATCAAAAAAAGGCACAAATATGGGTTCCCTAAAGGAGACTGTCTGACTCAGATCATATGAGAACTCACCTCTCACCATTAGGTCCCACTCTGTTGATTAATTTTTCCATGGCTTCCTCTGTCTCTTTCAATTTTTCTTGCAGTTGAACAAGCTCAAAATTGGCTGAAAAATAAGCATCAATTTAAGAACCATCATACACAGCTTGCTAAGCCCTTCCAAGAAACATGGCTGCCTTCAATAACCTAATCCAGGCTGGTTCTGAAGCACAGGAGAGTAGACCCAAGTCTCTCCAGTTAATCCAAAGGATGTGGTGGTCTGGACACCGAGATCAACAGAACACATTTATGTTGAGGGAATAATAAGTAATTCCCTCTTCCAAATAGAACTAGATCAGGACAGTGAGAAACATGCCCTTATCAAGTCACCCAGGAATAAATGTAGATGGTAAATAAATACTTTATAATCCAAACAATGCTTTTGAATAAGGTATCAAACCTATGCGACACTTCAGAAAAGGAGTTAAGACTATGCGACCCTTCAGAAAAAGAATCTGAAACAAGCCCTGTTTGTCATCTGCACGCAAGGTCTGGAAGCATCTCATTATTAATTGTGGGAATGAGACTTTGTCTGGCTTGAGGCAGGAATCTGCAATAAACTTTGTCTCAGGTGCCTCTGTGAGTTGTCTCGCAGCTCCAACAGCATTTCCTGCCTCGCCTATTTCAGCAAAGTCCCAGACACAGAGGCTTTTCCTTTGATGTATGGAGCAAATGTCACACCTCCAGTTAGTATACACACAACCAGGAGCTCTGCTGCCCCCCGCCCCCCCAGAAGCCAAGATGGCTGGCACTTCCCTTCCCCTCATTCACACCCTTCTGCCCCCACTTCCTTGCCCAGAGCGCAGTAGCTTTAGTATATCAACACATTACTGGCATCAATATAGCGAGTCTCTCCCAGTCTCTCTTTTCCAGTCTTCTCTTTCTCTTTCTCTCCAGGTGACTTCTCACCATTCCCTCCCACTCCTGTTAGTGGCTAAAGCCTAACGACTGTTAGCTGGCTGGTCCAGGAACAGCTCCAAGGCTTGGCAGCATCGCAAAGCTGCGAGCCCTACAATAGGGAAGAAGAACATCTAGTGGAAATCGGCATACATGTGATTAAAGGACCACCAGACGAATATTTTAGAAGACAATAATTCCAATATTACATTTCTTCAGTAGAGGAAGTCTTGAACTACACTTAAGACCTCCATGGCCAATGCTTTCTGACTTGGTTGTTTAGGATAAAGAATAGGCTATGCTAGGATGTAACTCTCTCTCTCTTAGATGCAATTTTCTTTTTAAATTTTTTTAATTTGCTTTTATGTGTACAATGTTATGCCTGCTCATTATATAAAAGACCTAAATTTATATTTCATACCTGAGTAGTCTCCTGCCCAAATATATTGTTATATAGTATCCCAGCCAGGCGTGGTGGCACAGGCCTTTAATCCTATCACTTGGGAGGAAGAGGCAGGCGGATCTTTGTGAGTTCAAGGCCAGCCTGGTCTACAGAGTGAGTTCCAGGATAGCTGGGGCCACAGGGAGACCCTGTCTTGAAAAGACCAAAAAAAAAAAAAAAAATAGTATCTCAAAGGCCTTTAATGCTGTCAGAACAAACTGTATATTCGGTTAGTATCTGTAAAGTGCATAGATAACTATACTACATAGTGCTTAGGTTACTTTTACTTTCTGCATGACTCATAATTAAAGTATGATTCTCACTGCTACTATTACTACAAAAAGTAGTCTCAGGAATTCATTTGATCATTTGATTTACTTCTTTCTGTCTCAAATACATTACACAAGAGACAGTGCTTACTACTATTATTTTTTATTATTAGAGTGTGCATTTGGATGTGTCTGTGTCTGTGAATATGGTGCATGTGTGCCATGCCACACACACTGAAGTCAGAAGCTGATTTGGGGAACTCGGGTCTTACACTCCACTCTTTTGAGGGAGGCTCTCTGTTGTGGTTTCCTGGCACTGCACTCCAGGCTAGCTGGCCTGCGAGCTTCTAAATCATTCTCCTGACTCCACCTCCACCTCACTGTACAAGACCTTGGATTACAGGTGCATGCCACCACGTCTAACTTTTTGACATAAGTTCCAGGGATCAAACTCAGGTCATCAGGCTTGTGCAACAAGTAATTTTACCCACTGAGTCATCTCACTGGTCCAGGGCTTACTGCTCTTTTGAGAGTCCACAATTTTTTCTTATATTACTGATATATTTACCATCACTATCTCATAGAGCAACCTAGCAGTTTTCTTCAGAGATTCTCGACTATTCAGGATTTCCAAAAAGGATGCAGAATACAAGGTATTAAGTCTAGTAGAAAACCCAGACATCAATCCAAAAGGCAGGTATAGCTTACAACAGATGCTCAGACTCACTTCATTCTACCAATACCTTTCTTTTATGCAGGTGTGCACGCATGGATGCACATGTGGAGGCCAGAAGAGGACGTAGTGTCTCTCTCTGTCACTCCACTTATTCTCTTGAGATTTTGTCTCTCTCTTTGAACCAGAACCTCAGTTTTGGCTTGGCTGGCTGGCCAGTGGGCTCCCAGGATCTGCATGTACCTACTCCCCAATGCTGGAGCATGCACAGCCATGCCCGGCTTTTTATGTGAATCCTGGTGATTCGAACTTAGGTCCTCACGCTTGCTTAGCAAGTGCTCTTACCCCTGAGCTACCTGCCCATCCCATACCCATTCTAGTCTATAAATTCTTAGAGAAATGGACTGTTCATTTTCCCAGAGAGCACAGAAGATTCCAGAAATAATATTTGATGATCACATTTCAAGACTCCAAAGTGTTAAACTCTACCTAGAGCTAATAACTGAGTTTGTCAATAATGCAGTTTCTCTGCCTCAGTTTTCCTCTTTGTGAAATAAAATATTTGCTATAAATATTTTGAACTCAAAGTGAAAAGAAACTAAATCAAATGTTAACATTAATTTCTAACATGTAGCAACAAGAACTGGCAGTTTTATACTTTTTGTGGCATGCTTCCCTTAAAAGCCCAGTATCAATACAAAACTTTTGAGAACTCCTAGATCTAAGGTAAAAACACCATCAGATTAATTTGGAGCAACTTTTGAGAAATGCTTTTAAGAGAAACCTACAGACTATCCCTCTGGTTGTATTCCAGCTCAGTAACACTGTGAATACATCAGGAAGAGGCACTTACTAATCTTCCTGTGGGTGTTTCCTGGTAGGGCAACAGAGCTCCGAACCTCTGAAGTTTTCCCCTTTGAAAGCTGAGGATTGAAGGAGGTACAGCACATCAGCAGCAGCTCAGAACCTCAAAGTCATGGAACCCTCATATTAAATGAAAAAGCAAAACAAAAAAAAAAAGGTAAAATTAAGACAAAAAATTAAGTCAAAATTAAACCAAATATCAACAGTAGAAAACTATGTGAAAAAAGGAAAAAGTCACTGAAAGATTGAAGAAGGGAAAAATGATCAAGGCATAAGGAAAACAAAAATCTCCCTATAGTCATCTGCTCGTCAAAGGAAAAGTGACGTGAGCAGCACCCAGGAGCAACCTCGCAGACTCAGCACGAGCTGCATCCTGGCTGAGAAGGAATGGCAACTGCCTCAGCTTCTGCAGCCTGGAGCGTAAGAGGAGCTTGTCACCCCTTCATATGGCACACACATGTGGTCAACAAACACCTGCCTGCAGGCGGAACTTAACTGGAGGCTGGCCTTATAAAACCCACCCTGACTCCCAGAGCTAGGAAATGTCAGGCTTAGTTTCATGATTTGGCAGTTCTGTCTCTGGAGAATTACTGGAGATGATATTAAAGCACCACCTTGTGTCCAAGGGGAAAAAGAACAAAGTGACACTGGAATTGTCACTACGTGGCCTCACAGTGGCCACTTGGAAATCATAGCGCCAGTCCAAGAGCAACCTCTTCTAAGAGCACCTTTATGCTTTTCAGCTTACAAAGATACTTAGTCTTTCTTTTCCTTTGAATTATATTGTTCGTTGGGTAATGAACTCAAAGATCCTAGTTCAAATCTTGATCCTACATTTCAGTTGTAAATTCTGTGCCAAGACAAATTCTACTCCAAGATTTCCCGTCTGTAAAATGGAGGTAATAGCTATCCTAACCACCTCACAAAGAAAAGATGAGATTTGAAGAGATGATAGACTTGAAAGAGCTGTATGGCCTCTACAGAGTTTTTTTTTATTACAATGACATTAGGTTTTCACTGACATAATTAAGATGATTCTACTTACCTTAAATAGAATATACAGTATATACAAAAAAATCCCAAAGCCATAGATTGGAATAATCTGGCCCATCAGCCCTCTTCCTCTACTTCCTCCAGTGCCTCCGCTTGATCCTTTGGCCTTTGCAAATGCCTCTGCAAGGTGAGACCTCTGGAAACGAGCCCCAGGGATCTGGCCATCCAAGGGTGTTGCTGTGTGGTGATGCATTATTGGTGGAAATTGGCCCGATTTTCCTGAGAAAATAAATTAATTAGCTTTATCCTTCTATTTTAAATATGGTGCTTATGAAAACATTTCAAGTGCTGAGGTACAAATAACAGAAGCAATTCAAACATGTTTAACAGGGACTTGATTAGAAAGACAGATACCAAAGGGTAGGAGGAATGTTGTGGTAATCTCCAGTGTGTTCATTACACCCATTTCCTCTTCCTTCTGGGTCCATAGCTAAACTATATTTTTCAGCCTCCTGCAGAGTTAAATATGGCATGTGACCAAGTTCCAGCCAAAGGACTATGAATGATTACACTAGTTCTCCAAGATTTGGACTATAAAACTTCCCATCAAAAAAAAAAAAAAAAACCTTCCCACAAATTCAACACATGATCACTTTCCTTCTGAAAGACGATACTAATGTCCAGGGAAACCTCAGCCATATGCTGCAATGGTAGAGCCTCCATCAACCAGAGCTCCTAAATCACTATGTGGCACAGGGCCTTCCACTGCTGCCACCCCACCTTGGAGCCATCTGGACCTGTTTGTGGAAGTGAGAAACAAACTTCTGTGTCAGGGCCATTACACACTTGGAAGTCTATCTGTTTCCGTGGTTAGCAGCCCCTATCTAATACAGATAAGGAAATGGAATGTGGCCTCAGGAGAGAACAGAACCAGATCCCGGAAAGCCATCAGAATCCAGGCCGGCTCAAAAGCTCTCCTCTCTACGGGCTTTTCTCTTCTATTCTCTGCACACATCTTCAATCTCCTTTTCTTCAGATAATTTCTGTAATTTCTTAGTGTACATAGTAGAAGACAGTCATCCCCAAACCTCTCAACTTGCAAGTCCTTCAAGAAACTAGCTAACTGTTCCTAATTCCAAATTTCTTGGATGAAGATTGTTACACAGCATGGGGGAGGTGAGTGGCCCCCTCCAATTGGGGACAGATGAGCAGATAGGACTCATATGACACAAATGGGGTCAAAGGGGCCCAACTCGACAAGTGGAATGGCTTCAGAAAGGGAAGAGTCATCATTTTCTTGCATTTTTTTTTTAACTCCATCAAGAGCAGCCAAAAGTTACAAGCCTCAGAACAACAGAGGAGAAAAGAGGGAAAAGGTGTCATCAAAAGACCACACAAACAAGAGTGTGTGAAGAAGCAGTGTGGGCACACACTCAAAGCACATGACAGTAGAGAGCAGAAGGTTACAAGTAAGACTAAAACACAAAATGTGTTGGGTGTGACGTAAACAAAATTGGGAATTCCTGTTTAATACAGAAGACCATGTATAG
Source organism: Rhizomys pruinosus (assembly GCA_009823505.1). Taxonomy (NCBI): domain Eukaryota; kingdom Metazoa; phylum Chordata; class Mammalia; order Rodentia; family Spalacidae; genus Rhizomys; species Rhizomys pruinosus. The sequence goes on from VZQC01000396.1 coordinate 475,824, forward strand.
GGTTAGGAAGAATAGGATCAAGGGAAAAACTGTAACGTTTTAAACTGATAAGGGGATTAAGTATAATATACAAAGAAAGTCTGCCATTTAATGACATCACAGGAAACCTACTGAAATTTGACAAAAGACCTAGAACCCACAGAAAAGGAAGTCTAAACAATTATTCTTATACAGATGACTATAAGTCAAAGTACAACAATGACCAAAATGCATAACTAGTGAGAAAGCACTTACATCGGCAAAAGTTACAATAGTGGGTAATGGCAAAAGTTGGCGAAGACATGGGGAGGCAGGAATTCTCAAGCAGTATAGTCAAGTGCAAGTCAACAACCACCTAAGTGTCTGTCTGCAAGAAGGCTCACTCTGTTGATTTTACATGAAGGAACTTCAAGTAACTCTTAATTCCACAACTGGAAATAAAAACTGAAACCGAGTAGAGACACATACAAAATTTGAGATATTTTTAGAAGTTATACTGTCAAAGTGTTTACAGTCAGGCGTGTGGCACACCCCTGAACACCCAGCACCTGGAGGCAGAGACAGTGGAGCCTGGCTTCCCTCCTTTCTGTTCTTTTTTTTTTTTTTTTTTTTTTTTTTTTTTTTTTTCGTCTTTCCAAGAAGCGGTCCCTGTAGCCCCAGCTATCCTGGAACTCACTGTAGACCAGGCTGGCCTTGAACTCACAAAGATCCGCCTGCCTCTGCCTCCCAAGTGCTAGGATTAAAGGTGTGCGCCACCATGCCCAGCTATCTTAATTCAGGAACAGAGTTGACTTAAACCTAATCTTTAGTTCATAGTATATCATTATCTCAGTGAGTGCAAGGCTCTTTCCATGTTGTTTTTTTGCTTCTTTTTCTTTATAGGCCCTGTGTGTGTGTGTGTGTGTGTGTGTGTGTGTGTGTGTGTGTGTGTGTTGAGGTAATCTGATATATTGGGTGGCTAATGTTCAATAAATGAGATTTAGTATATGTAGCAATATGCTGTCAAACTGTTTTACCAAGCCAACAACCTTTAAAACCTGACCTAAAAGCTAAAATCAGATAATTACATAAAAACATTATTTTACATTTAAAAAAAATTTTGCCTGCATATGTGTAAGTGTACCCATGTCGTGCAATGCCTGCAGAGATCAGAAGAGAGTGTTGAAGCTCCTGGAACTAGAGTTATGGATAGTTTTAGCCACCACATGGATACTGGGAACCGAACCTGGGTCCTCTGCAAGACCAGCCAGTGCTCTTAACTGATTAGCCATCTCTCCAGCCCCATTTTACACTTTTTTAACTGAAGAATGGGGGCTGGAGAGATGGCCGACTGCTCTGCAGAGGCCCAGTTATCCCCAGCAACCACAACCTCTACACTGCCAACTCCAGTCCCAGGGGAATCGACGCCCTTTCTGACCTCTGTGGCATCTGCATAACTACGGGCCCACCAACCTACATGCAGACGTACACTCATACACATACAAAAATAAATTTAAAAAAATTTTTAAAAAGAAATAAACTGAAGAATAATGATACTGTCAAGATTTCTCAGCCATGAAGATTTGTTAGACATGTATTTTGTCATGATTCTGCCATAGAAATAAAAGAGCCATAAACAAGCTAGAAATAAAGTTCCAGCATGGAACATATATACAAAGCAGTATGTCCACAGCAAAGGCAGACAACACAGGAGGGTGCCACCAAGGTCTTCACTACTACACAAATTCTATCTTCACACACTGAAAGGATGCAAACATTATTATAAAAAGAAGAGAGTCAGCATCATCAAATGGGGTCAACTGCTGAAGAAAACGAAAGACTGGGAACAAGAAAACACTACCAGATTAGTTTGGCTCCATTTAAGAAAGTAACAAGAGTTAAAGAAAGGATAGTAGAGATAGGGAAGACTGCATGCTGAAGTGTGAAAGATAAATTTGATACCCCAGGCTGGGCGTGGTGGCACACGCGCCTTTAATCCTAGCACTTGGGACGCAGAGATAGGCAGATCTCTGTGAGTTCAAGGCCAGCCTGGTCTACAGAGTGAGTTCCAGGACAGCTGGGGCTACAGGGAGACCCTGTCTCAAAAAGAAAAAAAAAAAAAAATTGATACCCCAGACCTTGTCAAGAAACTGACTTAATAAAGAAAGGTGCTTGAGGGCTGGAGAGATGGCCTAGCGGTTAAGAGCACAGACTGCTCTTGCAGAGGACCTGGGTTTGATCCCCAGCACCCACATGGCGGCTGAGAACCGTCTGTAACTCCAATTCCAGGAGAATTCCAGTTCCAGAGGAATCCGAGACCCTCTTCTGACCTCCATGGCATTGCACGACACGAGTGCACAAACCTACATGCAGACAGTACATTCATACACATAAAAAAAAATAATAAAATAAAAATTTTTTTAAAAAGAAAAAATTAAAAAAAAAAAAGAAAGGTGCTTGAGGGGAGTTCATCTAACAATTGAGTACAAGGCCTAATAAAAGCGAAAATAGGGACTGAAAAAAACAGCAAAAGACTGTAACAGTAAATCAGCACTGAGATACAAGTACCTAAGGTGATGGCTAAAGCCATAAAAAAGAAATGATGGGTCCAAGGCCATTACTATGCAATTAACAGAAGCATTTAACATCAAACAGAGCATAAAACAGGGAGACTGTCCACACATTCCAAGATGAAGAATGTAGGGCTCTAAGGGAAGAGACTAGGAAGGCGTACGGCTAGGAAACTGAGCACTTCTTAGATCCCAGGTACTGGAAGAATAAAGCAAAAAATGTTATTAGAATGCTATTTGGCTTGAGAGGAAGCTCTTTAGTACTTAAATGACAAAACTGATGAGAGCAGGATGAACTCTTCCCAATGCCAAAGGGACTGGAGGAGTATGTATACTCATACACAAAGGTCAAAAAGAAAAATAAGTGATAGAAGACAAAAGCACACCAGTACCAGAAAAGTCAGAGGACAGAATTAAAAGCAACTGAAAAGTTTAGAAAAAGAAACTGATTAAAAGCTAGGTGCGGTAGCCTGTCTGTAATCTCAGCACTCACGGGGTAGAGGCAGGAGGATAAGTAGTACATGGCTATCCCACCATCTTGGACTGCACACACAGTCTCACTCTCTATAACTTCAGTTATCCACAGCCAATCATGCTCTAAAAATATTAAGTGGAAAATTCCAGAAATAAACAATAACTAAGCTTTTTAAATACATCCCACTTAGTATGATAAACACACATGCCATCTGACTCCATCCTGCCTGGACATAAACCATCCCTCTGTCTATAGTATCTATGAGTCACAGGCTCCCTACCAATGGGTGGACCCACACTGAAAGACATTCAGGGACAAAATGAGATGCTATAGGCCATTTTATATATAAAAGGGTACATTAAATTGGGCAGTGGAGGGAGGTGTAGAGTGGGAAGATCTAGGTACCATCCAACTATATTGTATGAAAATTATAAAAATTCATTAAGAAAATGAATACAGCCTGTATTAGTCACTTTTCTGTTGCTATGATAAAACCACCATGACCAAGGGAAATTATAAAAGGAAGAGTTTATTTGAGCTTACAAGTGATGGTTCCAGGGAATTAGAGTCCATTGTGGCAGGAGGCATGGTGACAGGAACTGGAGCAGAAAGCTGAGGTTCATTATCTTCCAATGAGCACAGGAAGCTGAGAGAGAGCAACTGGAGACTAGTAAAGCTTGTTAAACTCTCTAAGCGTGCCTCCAGTGATGTACTTCCTCCAGCATGGCCATACCTTCTAAGACCTTCCAAAACAATGCCACCAACCGGGGACAAAATGTCTGAATACTTGAAGCCAATGGGGGACATTTTCATTGAAACCACCAGACAGCCTATTGAAAAATATTTGACTATCAGCTATCTGATATGGGTTAGTATCTAAATTAAAACAAGAATTCTTTTATTATGGTTTTTTTTGGTCCTTTTGAGACAGGGTGTCCCCGTTAGCCCCAGCTGGCCTGGATCTTGCTATGCAGACCAAGCTGGCCTTGAACTCATAGAGATCCATCTGCCTCTGCCTCCCAAGTGCTGAGATTAAAGGCGAGAATTCTTTTTTAAGATGTATTTATTTTATTATGAGTGTGTCTGGGTGAGCTTATGTACATCATGTGCATGCAGAAGCCTTCAGAAGGGGCATTAGACCGCTTGGAGCTGGAACTGCAGATGGTTGTGAGATTCCATATGAGTGCTAAGAACTGAATGAACCCAAGCTGGGTGTGGTGGCACATGCCTTTAATCCCAGCACTGGGGAGGTAGAGGCAGGCAGATCTCTGTGAGTTCAAGGTCAGCCTGGTCTACATACCAAATTCCAGGACAGCTGCAGCTACAGGGAGACCCTGTCTCAAAAAGACAAAAAAAAAAAAAAAAAAAAAACCCACTTCTCTTACAAAAAAAGAAAA
>VZQC01000396.1:481495-530584 GCA_009823505.1 Rhizomys pruinosus
TTCTTTTTTTTTTTTTTTTATATTTTTGAGACAGGGTCTCCCAGCTGGCCTAAAGCTTGCTCTGTAGACCAGGCTGGCCTTGAATTCACAGAGATCCACCTGCCTCTACCTCCCAAGTGCTAGGACTAAAGGCCTGCGCCACCACACCCAGCAGGAGTGGACTTTTTTTTTTTTTATTAATTTTATTTATTTCTGTATGTATGAATGTACTGTCTGCATGCAAGTCCGTGCACCCATGTCATACAATGCCGCGGAGGTCAGAAGAGGGTGTCGGACTCCCCTGGAACTGGAGTTCTCCTGGAATTGGAGTTTCAGACGGGTTCTCGGCCGCCATGTGGGTGCTGGGGATCGAACCTGGGTCCTCTGCAAGAGTGGTCGGCGCTCCCAACCGCAAGGCCATCTCTCCAGCCCCAGGAGTGGACTTTCTTAACCAGCCTTCTGAGAACTGGGGTCTTCTGAAAGCAGTGCTCCCAGTGACCTGAGGACCTCTGAGCTGTGCCACCTCTTAAAATGCTAAACTTGTGGGAAAAACCATATCCAAGCCACAAAGGCAACAGCAGCCAGGACACTCAGTGCTTCCACTAGAAGTTCATGCTACCTCCACACAGTACTCTTTATTTTTTGAGGAGTGTTTGTGAGAGTGCATATGCTGTGTGTGCGAGAGAGTACATATGGTGTTTGTGAATGCATATGCTCGTGCAGGCTCACAGAGGTCAGAGGAGGTCGCTGGGTGTCCTTCTCTATTACTCTACACTGTATTCCCTTGAGAGGATCTCAAGGAACCAGGCTGGCGGCCACAAGCCCAGGAGATCCTCCTGTCTCTGTCCCCCATAGTCTTGGGGTTACAGGTGTGTGCATGGACACGCCTGGCTTTTAACATGTGCTAGAGATTGAACTCAGGTCCTTATGCTTACAAAGAAAGTGCTCTTAACCACTGAATCATCTCCTCAGCCCCCCAAACTTCTTTATATGGAGTTGAGGAGTGATTCATGGGCATAAGAATGGAAGAACAGAATAGAGTTTCAAAAAAAACCATTAACAGAATCATGAGCCAACAGAAGAAAAGAAACATGCAAGGAATTGACTTAAAAGGCTATTGACAAAGGCACGCAGGTCTTTGTTCAAGGCCAGCCTGGTCTACAGAGCAAGTTCCAGAACAGCTAGGGCTACAGGGAGACCCTGTCTTGAAAAAGACCAAAAAAAAAAAAAAAGGCTATTGACAAAGCCTACTATAGAATGAAAAACAGCCAACTCATGACACCACAGAAGCATCAACAAAGTTGGTAATACTACTTTCAAAAGTGGGAGATGAATCTGGAGAGAAATGGAACACACAAGCTGAATGGTAAAAGTAAGTTTCATTTCCTAGAAGGCTGAGCATTTCATCCTTGGTATAACAGTTCACATATTTACTACTGAACATTTTACAAAATGCCAAGCACTGTGTCAGACACAGAGACTAAAATGACAAATAAAACAATACCAGTCTTAAGGAGTTTGCAGATAAAGAGTATAGTTACAGCATGTGTTGACTCTACCTTACCATAAAGTCAATGGCTTTTCTCAGTTCTACAACACAAGAAACTATCAACTATCATACATTGGTCAATCAATAAATATCGATTAACCTGAAATACATCTCTGTCAAGTTTTCCCACCTTGATATGCATCACTCTCCTGAGCTGTTTGGTCATTCGCCTTGGTCATTCAACTTAGTCCTTCTGGGTCTGTGTGTCTGATTCTCAAGCCTGACAAGATTTTGTCTCCATCTCTCTTCTTTATCTTACTCCTTTATGAATTTGTTTATTTTTAAGGAATTCATTGTAACTTCCAAGAGGTATATCCACAGTTTTTACTTCTAAGGTCTTTCTTCCTATCTCTAACACCAATTCCTAGACACATTTTCCTATCATCTCAACCCTGAATGAAACTCATTTCTACTTCCTAAACCCTGCCTTTGTAGGTTCATTCTCTCAAACCTTTGGGCTTGTGCCAAAACTTCTATAATCAAGCATACACTGGAGACAGTAGGTCAGGGTTAAGATGGAAAACATTCTTCTATAAAGATAAATGCCTCAGTTGAGAAGCCTCACTTCTTAGATCTTGTTTCTTAGTCCTGAATAACCTAGACTGTTTTAAAAGTTAATAATAAATGGGGCTGGAGAGATGGCCTAGCGGTTAAGAGCGCCAACTGCTCTTGCAGAGGACCGGGGTTCGATCCCCAGCACCCACATGGCAGCTGAGAACTGTCTTTAACTCCAGTTCCAGGGGAATCCCACGCCCTCTTCTGACCTCCGCAGCATTGCACGACACGGGTGCACCAACCTACATGCAGACAGTACATTCATACACATAAAAAAAATAAAAAAGTTAATAACATTCAGGAGCCACTCCACAACAGGCCACGCAGAGACGGCCTGGGGGTCTGCCACGGCGGCCCCATTGGCACTGTCGGAAGGCGGCTGCAGGAAAGAGGCAGGTGCAGAGAGGGAGGCCCTGGGCAGGAGACAATCGGCCGGGCCTGCAGGGCCTGCTTCTGGAGCGCCAGGCAGCCGAAGACTTCGAAGACAAAGGCGACCAAGGATGACGAGGCCGCGGAGGCCATCCGCTACCAAGATAACCTTCTGTTCAGTGATGAAATCATCACTAATGGCTTTCATTCCTGTGAAAGTGATGAGAATAATAGAACTTCCCATGCAAGCTCTAGTGACTGGACGCCAAGGCTACGGATAGGTCCATATACATTTGTTCAGCAGCATTCCATGATTGGTACAGATCCTCGAACAGATTGCTTTTTTATTTTATTTATTTTTGTATGTGTATGAATGTACTGTCTGCATGCAGGTTTGTGCACCCGTGTCGTGCAATGCCGCGGAGATCAGAAGAGAGTCTCGGATTCCCCTGGAACTGGAGCTCTCCTGGAATTGGAGTTACAGATGATTCTCAGCTGCCATGTGGGTGCTGGGGATCGAACCTGGGTCCTCTGCAAGAGCAGTTGGTGCTCTTAACCGCTAGGCTATCTCTCCAGCCCCCCAGATTGTTATTAATATCCTTTTAGAACCACCAAAATAGAAAAAAGGAAAGATATTAATACAATTGGAGATGCTAGATAGTAATACAATTGAAGACACTGTGAAGTTACTGCAAGACTGCAAAAAAAATAATTGTTCTGACTGGAGCTGGGGTTTCTGTTTGTGTGGCATACTTGACTTCAGGTCAAGAGATGGTACTTACGCTCGCCTTGCAGTAGACTTCCCAGATCTCCCAGATCCTCAAGGAATGTTTGATACTGAGTATTTCAGAAAGGATCTTAGACCATTCTTCAAGTTTGCAAAGGAAATATATCCTGGACAGTTCCAGCCAACTTTGTGTCATAAATTCGTAGCCTTGTCAGATAAGGAAGGAAAACTACTTCAATACATAATTTTTTGTTTTGCCTAGAGAGTTTCAATATTTTAAAGTTTTCAAAAAGCCATTGGGATGTTACCATTGGAATGTTAAAGGGAACGGCTTATCTAGACCAAAGAATGGTATTTTCACACTTTTGTTTGTAACATTGAATAGTTTAAAATCCTCAATCTCTGTTCTGCTGAACTTTTGATTATCTACCACAGTTACCTATTTTTAAACACTGGCATTTTCCAAACTTTGTGGCAGCTAACTTTAAAATCACAAATGACTTGCAGTGTGAGGAGGAGTTCATATGGGGAGCACTCAGCTGTGTGAGGAGTTCACCACGTGGGGAGCACTCAGCTGTCTGTGCTTTTTAAAGTCAGACTTGGTGCTAAGAGATTTAGGAGTACTGTATTGTTGAATTGAAGGTGGCTTTTGTACTTGCTACAAACATGCATTGTCTAAAGAGAGTCCTAGACCAACCTGGTAAATAAACACTATAAACACTTTGGAAATGTATCAGTTGCTTCAGAAACAATAGTGAGTTCTCCCTAGATCCCCTCAGTTTGAGTATTTGCCACTGTTTAAATACCTATCACTGTGGTAGAACCTGCATTGATCTTTTCCTACAAGTATTAAACTGTCAAGATATGAATATGCAAAGCCTTTCTGAATCTGTAATTAATGGTAATTAAACTGGGGAGAGTGTAATATTTTGGACTGCTGTTTTTCCATTAATGAGGAAAGCAACAGGCCTCTACAGTTCCAAAGTAAGAAGAAATGAATTATAACTCAACCAGAAAGTACATTGTCTCCTGTTGAGGATGTGGGAATGAATACCAAACTGTTAGCAATGTAACTTGTAATAGAAGAATACTTAATGAAACTAGTTCTTATTTATTTAAAAGCTTAGCCTGCCTTAAAACTAGAGATCAGGTTTTTTTTAATTGCAAAAAAAAAGAGTTCATACTTTGCACAGTCAACATTTACTTTACAGACTTTGACTTGAGTCTTGCTTGACTCAAGGAGACCAATATTTCTGGCATATGTTTTATAGACTGTTTAATGAATGGATTATCCTCCAACTTTTGAAACACAAAATCAGTGTTTTATACTCGTATCTTGTTTTAAAGTGTATTAAAATCATCATTTGACTTTAAGAAAAAATAAAACATTCAGAAATTCCTACTTAAAATTATTTTGAGAGAAGATGTTCAATTACGAAATACTCAGCACACAAGTACAGATGGTAATATACCACACTTGCACACCTAGCGCCAAGGGCTCCTGGCCTTATCCTCTTGGTGACAGACACAACTCCAGGTTTGGTGCTGAGTATAGTCATATCACTTAACAATGGGAATATATTCTGAAAAACTGCAGTGTCAGACAACTCTGTTGTGTGAACATCAAAGCATACTTAGGGAAATTACAATGTTGATGCCATCACTAAGCAATGTCGTCTTAGTGCACACACTGTATACATAACTACACCGTCTCCATTGACCCATCTAATCACCTGCCCCTTATCTAACTTGCTTTGCTGTCCACTCTTTGATGGTTTTTGTTAACTAAGCCTTTTGTCACCCTTTATTAATCTCCCCTCAATCAATTCATCTAATATTACCAACAAATAATTATGTGTCCAAGATGTTTAACCAGGGTCTGCTTCAAGCACTCAGTATACACAGTACCTACACCACACACAGGACTGTATTGGGCAGTATGCTTTTAGATTTCACTTAAGTATACCTCCATTAAAAATGGGCAATATCAGGCTAGAGAGATGGCTCAGCAATTAAGAGCACTGGGTGCCTTTGTAGAGGACCTAGGTTAGATTCCCAACACTGACATAGCAGCTAACAAGCATTCATAACTCCAATTCCAGGGGATTCAATCCTCTCTTCTGACCTCCTTGGGCACTGCGTAACATGGATGAACCTACACATAGGTAGGCAATACACTCATACACATAAAATAAAAATAACAAAATACTTTTCTTTTCTTTTTTTTTTAATTTTATTTATTTTTGTATGTGTATGAGTGTACTGTCTGCATGTAGGTTTGTGCACCCATGTCATGCAATGCTGCGGAGGTCAGAAGAGGGTCTCGGATTCTCCTGGAACTGGAGTTCTCCTGGAATTGGAGTTACAGACGGTTCTCAGCCACCATATGGGTGCCGGGGATCGAACCCAGGTCCTCTGACAGGGTCTGCCTATAGCCCCAGCTGTCCTGGAACTCACTCTGTAGACCAGGCTGGCCTTGAACTCACAAAGATCTGCCTGCCTCTGCCTCCCGAGTGCTAGGATTAAAGGCGTACACTACCACGCCTGGCACAAAAATACTTTTTTAAAATAGGCAATATTAGCCAGGCATGGTGACGCACATCTTTAATCCCAGCACTTGGGAGGCAGAGACAGGCAGATCTCTGTGAGTTCAAGGATAGCCTGGTCTACATAGTGAGTTCCAGGTCAGCTGGGCTAAAAAAAATAAAAAATAAAAAAAGAGGCAATATTGCTTTGAATGCTTTGAAACTTTCTATTATAAATGGAGGGTGGTAATAATTGTACAACAATATGAATGTATTTAATGTCTGAAGTGTATACCTACAATGGCTAAAATAATTCTCTTGTATATAGAATCTAGCAAAACTTTTTAAGAATTGACATCATGATAGTGTATCCCATTCATACTTCAGAATGCCCCCCTCACCTTTTCTCCCTCCTTTTTCTGGGAGTGCTCAATATTTTCACCCAAAATGTGGCAATACTGGTATGGAGTTTAGTTCCTACAATGTGCTAAACAGTAACTTGCTCTATAACCTCTTCAATTTATTTACCTATTTTCCAGGTAAAGAACATTTAAATTATTTCCAATATTTCACTATTACAAATTTTTAAATTCTGAACAGGATTTGTGGGACTTTTTTATACTGTGCTTTAATGGCGCTGAGGGGTGGCTCGGTAGTTAGAGCACTTGTCATACAAGAGTGAGGACCTGGGGCTGGAGAGATGGCCTAGCAGTTAAGAGCACCTACTGCTCTTGCAGAGAAGCCGGGTTCGATCCCCAGCACCCACATGGCGGCTGAGAACCGTCTTTAACTCCAGTTCCAGGGGAATCCGACACCCTCTTCTGACCTCCCCGGCATTGCAGCACACGGGTGCACAAGTCTACATTCAGACAGTACATTCATACATATATAAAAATAAAATTTAAAAAAAAGAGGACCTAAATTTGTATTCCCAGAGCCAATGTAAAGCCAGACTCAGTAGCTAGCAATTAAGATCCCAGCACTCCCATGATGAGATGGGAAGTAGAGACAGAAGAATCCCAAGATCTAGCAGGCCAGCTGCAAACAAGAGATCCAGTCTCAGACCAGGCAGGAGGCCAGGACTGACTCCAGTGGTTCTCCTCTGACCTCCACATGTGCACTGTGGCATGGATATGCACCACACACACAGCATAAACAAAAGCAAGAAATTTTGCTTTAAATTTTTATTTTATTTATTTTTGTATGTGTATGAATGTACGGTCTGCATGTAGGTCTGTGCACCCGTGTCATGCAATGCCGTGGAGGTCAGAAGAGGGTCTCAGATTCCCCTGGAACTGGAGTTCTCCTAGAATTGGAGTTACAGATGGTTCTTAGCCACCATGTGGATGCTGGGGATTGAACCCGGGTCCTCTGCAAGAGCAGTCAGTGCTCTTAACCGCTAGGCTATCTCTCCAGCCCTGAAATTTTGCTTTAAAGAAACAGATAAGGGACAGTGAGACAGCTAAACAGGCGCTTGCTAACACGCCTGATGACCTGAGTTTGAGCTCTGGGACCCACATAGTAGGAGAGAACTGCCTCCTGTGAGTTGTTCTCTAACCTCCACACATGTGCCATGACACACGTCCACTTCCCCACCCCACTAACTAAATATATAAATGTAATTTTATATATTTACATATTTCATCTCCCAAAAAGGCAGATGAAAATAAAAGCACTAAGACATTAAAATCTGTAGGCTTCCAAGCAGAAGGCTGCTGTGGGAGGGCCTCTGCAGCTCTTCAATGTGCCGTGTGACGGAACTTGACTAGATGAGAACACTTGACTGCAGCTTTCCCCATGTTCAGGTTTGTTTAATCATTAAATTTTTGTTTATCATACCATCTGTGCTGGATAGCTTTAGTGTCGACTTGACACACCTGGGTTGAGGGAGCCTCAACTGGGGACTTGGCTCCATTGGACTGGCCCGTGGCCACATCTGTGGAGTATTGTCTTGATGGTCAAGCAGTGTGGGAGGGCCCAGCCCACTATGAGTAGTGCCACCCTGGGCAAGTTGTTGTGTACCATATAAGAGGGCAGGCTGGGTATGGGCCAGGGGAGCAAGCCAGTGAACAGCATTCCTCCATGGCCTGTGCTTCAGCTCCTGCCTCCAGGTTACTGCCCTGAGTTCCTGCCTTGGGCTCCCTAAGTGATGAACTGTGACCCAGGAGATACAAGCTGAATAAACCCTTTCCTCCCCAAGTTGGTGTCAGTCAGAGTGTTCTGTCACAGCAATGGAGGACAAACTAGAACACCATCTAAGCTTGGCTAAAAACTTACTGGATTTTACGGGGGAAGTTTTACTCTCCCCTGTTAATAACCACCTTTACTGCTAACAAAACAAAACAAAAGGACACTCTTGCACTATTAACAAAAGAACTTCTGAAAATAACATTAACCACCTGCAGCATTTCATTTTTGGGCAACTAATCAATAAAGAACTATATATACTTACATTTTTCATTATGGCAGTTCAAGAAAGGTCTTAATGGGGCAAACAAATCAATAGAGAACTGGACAAGTTTCTATCTCTGCTAACCACAATTCAAGAAAGGTCTTAATGGACCAGTGTTGGAGTTTAATAATCATCTGATAGTCCTTTAGTCACATGCATGGCTGCTATCCACAGGATCTTCTTCCCTCTCTTGAACCAGATTTGGCAGTTCCACAAGACTGTGAGCTTTAAGGCTGTCTCCTGCCTGCAGACCAACAGCCTCTAGGCTTAGCTCTGGCAAGGAGGGGGGAGGGGACCATGAGAAAGTTACCCCACAGAATAGAAAGACAATAAAAGACAGACTCAGAGGGCCAGGTCCGGGAGAATAGTGTCTCTCTCTATTCATTCCAGCAGTGTGCTTATATACCAAAAGTTACTGTGCTTTGGGCAAGGAAGTGGGGGGCAGGCGGAAGGGAGGGGCGAGCCACCTTGGCTCTAATCGGGGAGCTGCAGAGCTCCTCTTTGTGCTACAGGTAAACTAGAGGTGACATTTTTGCTCAGTGCCTCAAGGGAAGGGGCTATCTGGTCCTGGAACTTTGCAGAGATAGACGAGCAAACATTGTAATATCTCGGACCTTCTGGAGCTACAGATAATTCACAGAGACAACTGAAATGCCCACAGAGATATCAGATAATTCTCGGAGGTTTTTCAGGACAGGTCTTACAAGTTGTTTCCTCAAGCCAGACAAAGTTTCATTCCTACAGACCAGTTCCTTAAGATACAGAAACTGCCCCTGCACTGAAGCAGTTGAAGAGGCCATACTCAACTCAGCCATTACTTACTGTAGGAGCTGAACAACTCCACTGTTTCTTCTTCACCAGTCTCCTGAAGGGTCCCCACCTTCCACTTAACTTGCTTGGCTGTCCACTGCTTTGATGTTTTCTGCCAATATAACCAGGTATTTTTCATCTTTTATCAAGATCCCCACAACTGAGCCATCTGACATTGCCCAGGTTGCACAGCATAGGGCCTAGTTCAGGCACTCCACTTGATGTACATCACCTTTCACTGTTTTATCAGTATGATAATCTTTCTAAAGTATAATTTGAATTGGTGCTGTTATTTCTCCAGTAAAGGCTCTTAATAGTTTCCACTAGGGGCAAGATGCTGGAGACGGAAGATAAAAGCAGAATGGGCGCATGTGCTTTCTTTTCTTCTTCTTTTTTTTTTTTTCTTAGACTGGTTAGGATCCTGTCCGTGACTTCCAGCCTCTGAGTCTTTGTTTACACTCCAGTGGCTTTGCTTTCCTCTGTAACTACACATATCCAGTCCAGCCCACTCTGGTCTCGTGTGGGGGTACACACCTATAAACCCAGCACTTGGGAGACAGAAGCAGAAGGATCCAAACTTGATGCCTAGGATACTGTACTGGATAGCTTTAGTGTCAACTTGACACACCTGGGTTAAGGGAGCCTTGATTGGGGAATTGCCTCCATTGACTGGCCTGTGACCATGTCTGTGGAGTATTTTCTTGATTGTTAAGTGATGGGGGAGGGCCTACCCCACTATGGGTGGTGCCACCCCTGCCTTGGCAGGTGGTCCTGTACTGTATAGCAGCTGAGTATGGGCCAAGGGAGCAAGCCAGTAAGAAGCATTCCTCCACAGCCTGTGCTTCAGCTCCTGCCTCCAGGTCCCTGCCCTGAGTTCCTCCTATGTTGTGATCCCTCGGTGCTGAACTGTGACCCAGGAGATGTGAGCTGAATAAACTCTTTCCTCCCAAAGTTGGTTTTGGTCAAAGTGTTTTGTCACAACAATTGAAAGAAAACAAGAACAGGAATACAGCAGAACCCTGTCTCAAAAAACAAATAAGTAAATCAATCCCGTCTAATCATCTAATCATCTAATCTTCCAGGAAGTACAGTTTGTACTCACTTTTATGTGGACTGAAACCTATAAATTGTACCTAGGAACAAGAAAAGTAGCCTCTGACATCCAACTATCAACTAGGTGCTTGCACTGCAATGAAGGAGCCTAGCATTCATGGTTATTAAGCACATGACCATGATAACCAAGACAAGAATAAGACAGACAAACATGAACAGTGTCCAAGCCACAAATATAATACCAATTATCCCCCAGGGCTGGACAATACAACAATGACAACAGCTTTAGACTTTCTCTAATCTGTATTCCTTGAAGGGAAACTGTCAAGACACCCAGCCATAGAATCTAGCCCACTTCCTGACAGCGTGCAGTCCACACCAAAGCCCTGACCTTCCTGGAACCATCCCCAATCCTATCAGCTGGGATTTCCCAACACTGCCTGGGCTGTTCTGATTCCCAGAGCTATGCATTCTACCTTGCTGCTACCTTAATTCTAGGTGTGTTCTTGAGGCCTCTGGCTAGAGGAAAAAGCAAACTTAAAGGTATAGTCTTTTAGTTATGTTTGGCTCCCCCACAGAGAATGATCTGGGTCTTGTGTGCTCTATTATTTGTTGATCTGGTCATGATAAATTAAACTGTGTCTCTTGGGTTCCTAGAGAAGATAAGTTCAAGTCTATTCCCCAAATTTCTATCAACATAATTGAGAAAGTCACTCAACTAAAGGAAGTTTTATGAATTATAATGAAAAAAACACAAGTCTTTCAAGAATGGAGATGACTGCTGTTCCAGTCTACAGAAAGCAGAAAGTTAGTGGGCTTCACAGCTCCAGAGAAGGGGCCACACTGCAGCCCTTCACTAGGTTCTAAAGGAGTCTTCCAGTTAGGGATGCAGCTGACAAGGAGAGAAGAGACAGCATTGTTTACTGATTGAAAAAAAAAAAAAAAAAAAAAAAAAAAGAAATTGACATACAAAGGAAGTACAAAAACACATACCAATAATTCCATGATCCAGAAATAACTACTGCTAAAATGTTGAAGTATAATAATATATATTTTCACTTTTTTGCTTGTATCAGTGTTCTTATGTCATTTAAAGTTTTTTGTGACTATAACTTGTAAGACTCATAGTAGCTTCTTACATAGATACATGAACATTTATCTAACCATAAAAATAAACACGCCTTTAATCCCAGCACTTGGGAGGCAGAGGCAGGCAGATCTCTGTGAGTTCAAGGCCAGAATGGTCTACACGGCGAGTTCCAGGCCAGTTGGGACTAAAAGGGAGACCTTGTCTCAAAAAGACCAAAACACAAACAAACAAACAAATAATGTATATAAAGGTTATGGCTTACAAATGCTAATAGTACAAACCATGATCCTAGGAGCCAGCATTCAGTCATTCACTCATTCTTTTATGTGTTCAATAAGCATTTGTTGTCTACAGTATGTAGGCCTGGTCTACAGCTGGACATTCAGCCATAAGCAAAGCAAACATAAATCCCTGCCCTAATAGGCCTCCTTTTTAAGTGGAAAAAGAAAAAGTAAAGATAATGATAAACACTAAGGCAAAAATAAAGCAGAGAGACTTCAGTGAGTGATAGGAAGAAGCTGAGGTTTTCAACTGAAGTAGACTAAGGTCTACAGCCATGCTTTACCCTGCACATAGCAGAGAAGACATCAGATTCATCTCGGCAAAGACATGAAGGTGAAGGAAAAGTATGTGGACACTCCCGAGGAGGAACCCTGCATACAGGACACACAACTGCAAGGACCTTGAGGGAGCATGCCTGGAATGTTCAAGAAACAGCAAGGAGATGGTCAGTATTTCCAAAGCTAAGGGGGAAACAGGGAAACGCAGGACCTAAGCAGTCGATACAGCTGACACGGAAGGTAAGCACTGATTGGAACAAGGAATACCCTGAAAAAAACTCCAAGAGGGGCCAGGTGTGGTAGCACACGCCGGCAGATCTCTGTGAGTTCAAGGTCAGCCTGGTCTACATAGCAAGCTCCAGGCCACCTGGAGCTACAGGGAGACCCTGTCTCAAAAATACAAAAACAAAACAAAACAAAAAACTCCAAGATGCTGAAGTTCCAAGACAAATTTAAACAGGAAAAATACAACCACGAACATTATAAAGTCCTATATTTGGCTCCAAAACATCAAGTGCTAAAAAATGGATAAAACCCAGACAAGTATTTAAAAGAAATGGCTTAGAATTCTGATACACTGCAACCAACTGAGCAAATAAAAATGCAAAGTCTTGGTGCTGGAGAGATGACTCAGTGGTTAAGAGCACCGGCTGCTCTTGCAGAGGACCCCGGTCGATTCCCAGCACCCACATGGCAGCTAAGAACCGTCTTGACTCCAGTTCCAGGGGAATCCGACACTCTCTTCTGACCTCTGCAGCACTGCACGACACAGGTGCACCAACCTACATGCAGGCAGTACATTCATACACATAAAAAAATAATAAATTAAAAAAAAATTTTTTAAATGCCAAGTCTTTAAAGCCATCCTCAGGAAGTATTACGCTCAGAAAAAAAATTGGGGGGGGGGGCTTTTTGAGACAGGGTCTCCCTGTAGACCCAGCTGTCCTGGAACTCACTATGTAGACCAGACTGGCCTTGAACTGACAGAGATCCACCTGCCTCTGCCTCCCAAGTGCTGGGATTAAAGGCATGCATCACCATGCCCCGCTAAACTCAGACTTTTTTTAAAGGGAATGTAGAGGAAGAAAATAGGCTGCTGTTCATGAGCTGACTGATGTCTACTCTTGCTATTCCTACTTCTTCTTGAGACAGGGTCTCCCTATAGCCCCAGCTGGCTTGGAACTCACTCTGTAGACCAGACTGGCCTTGAACTCAATCTGCCTGCCCCTGCCTCCCGAGTGCTGGGATTAAAGGTGTGCGCCACCACACCTGGCTTAAAGACGGTTCTTAGCCACCATGTGGGTCCTGGCAAGAGCAGTCGGCACTCTTAACTGCCAAGCCGTCTCTCCAGCCCCTATTCCTACCTCTGTAAGCCCCTTCTAAGCAGACTGTGTTCAGCTACTTGCAACCATATTATGTGAGGAGTGGATCAGGAGCTACAGATACTAAAAGAGGAAAAAAAGAAAACAAAAAACTGAAGAAGGTGGCATAATGTTTGTCTTCAAGTTCCTGAACTCAGTCTTTCCTCTTTAGACTACCCTTCTGAGGTCAAAAATATCACCCTCCACCCAGTCACCCAAGACTCCTAGTACTTCACAATGCTTCCCTATCTCCCCTAAAATTGCTTTAATCTGCAGGTAAATGGATGGAATTAGAACCCCCCACTAAGTGAAGTAGCACAGTCACAGAAAAGCAATGTATGGTGTCCCTCATTTGTGGATCCTAGCACCAAATCCTTATATTCTCTGTCATTTTGGTATATGGGTGGAGTATATACATATAATATAGATTTGGAGTAATATAAAATTTTTTTTAATTTCTCTGTGTGTATCAATGTACTGTCTGCATGCAGGTCTGTGCACCCGTGTCGTGCAATGCCGTGGAGGTCAGAAGAGGATCTCAGGATTCCCCTAGAGCTGGAGTTCTCCTGGAATTGGAGTTTCAGATGGCTCTCGGCTGCCATGTGGGTGCTGGGGATCGAACCCAGGTCCTCTGTAAGAGCGGTCGGCGCTCTTAACCGCTAGGCCCTCTCTCCAGCCCCGGAGTAATATAAAATTAAAGGGAACAATAACAACAAAAGACTTGTTCAAAGATCTGACCAAAACAGTAAACTTCTACATCAAAAAAGTTCAAAAAAGACTGAGAAAAAGATGCAAGACATGACTTAGCATGTATGGTAGAATGCATGAGCTCTGGTGGGGGGGGGCATGGATGGAGAAAGGGATCTAAATTTGATTGGAAAAGGTTGTATGAAATGCACAAAAGCTCAATAAAAAAAATAAAAAATAAAATAGTAACCAAAAAAAAAAAAAAAAGCCAGCCATGGTGATCCATGCCTTTTAATCCCTGCACTTAGGAGGCAGAGGCTGGCAGATCTCTGTGAAACGGAGTCTCAATAGACACACAGAAAAAGCATTTGGTAAAAATTCAACATCTAACCCATAATTTAAAAACATTCAAGAAAACTATAGAGGGAATATGCTCAACCCAATAAAGGACAGCTAACTACACTCCCCAGTGTATCCCTCCCCCTGCCCCTCCCCCTCCTTCTCCCCTCCATACTTAATGGTACAACAGCTTTCTTCCTAAAATCAGAAACAAGATAAGATGTCTTTTATCACTTGGGTTCTACACTAGTACTAGAGACTCTAGCTAGTCCAGTTAAGTAACAAAAAGCCAAAAGCATGATTAGAAAGAAAGTAAAACCAGCTCTATCTGAAGACAACATGATTATGATAAGTTAATCAAATTCAGCAAATGTCAAAATAAAATATCAAGATATAAACATCATTATGCACTAGCAAGGAACAACCTGAAAATAATTCAATTCACAAGTGCCAAAAAGAATAATTAGGAGTACATTTAATAAAGACATATAAACATTGAAACTTCTTTAAAGGAAAAATTAAAACTCTAAGTAAAAAGAAAACCATGTTTACAGATTGAAAGGGAGCATTGGTAAGACAGCAGCATTCACAAAATTAATTCAACAAACCTATCAAAATCACAGCTGCCTTTTTGCTGTTTTTTTTAAAAATTCCTTCAGAAATCAATGAAATAATCAAAAAATTAACTCAAAAAAACTAAACAATCTTGAAAAAAAAAGTCAATTCAGGGGACTCCACTTTCATGACTTTAAAACTTATTACAAAACTACAGTAACCAAGACAGTATGGTGTTGCTGTAAGATGCACTGCAGAGATCAATGAAACAGAATTGAGAATCTAGGCATGACCTTATCTACAGTTCACTGATTATCTACAAGGGTGCCAAAAAAATTCTATGAAGAGCAGCCTTTTTTTTTTTTTTTGGTCTTTTCGAGACAGGGTCTCCCTGTAGCCCAGCTGTCCTGGAACTTACTCTGTAGACCAGGCTGGCCTTGAACTACAGAGATCCGCCTGCCTCTGCCTCTGCCTCCCAAGTGCTGGGATTAAAGGCGTGCACCACCACGCCAGGCTGAGCAGCCTTTTCTACAAAGGATGCTGGAACAACTACACACCCCCCATACAAAGTCAGGCTCTTACTTCATATTGTATGCCAACGAATAACTCTAAAGGCCCAAACACTTAATTGCAGGAAAATAAACTATACAAGTTGAAAACATAGGCATACATCTTCAGTTGAGACAAGGATTTGTCTTACATACAGCTGACACTAACAACAAAAACCCTGACATTCATCAAAATAAAATGACAGGTGCCTCAATTTTTTAACTAAAGGATCTGAATTGATGTTTTTCTAAAGATGATGTGCAAAAAGCAAATAAACACACAAAAAGATGCTTAATGTCATTGGTCATCAGAGATACAAATAAAAACAGTGAGGCACCACATTAGACTCATTGAGATACCTAGAATCAAAATGACAGATACTATTCTGGAAAAACCTAGTCCACTGAGATGCCATGAGACCAAAGAGACAGACAGATGGGATTAAAGAAGCCAGTGAGAGGAGCACAGCTACACAGGAAAAAGATAAATGGTTGCTCAGCCCTCGGGATGGGGTGTGGAAGGTTATGGCTTCTTACGTGTCCCCCTTAGGCTCCGTGTATTTGAACACTTGATCAGAAGGTGGTGTGCTGTTTGTAGAGGCTTAGAAGGTGTGGACTTGCTGAAAGAAGTGCAGCCTTGCTGGAGGAAGAGCATCTGGGGGTGGGCTTTGAGAGCTCACAGCCTTGCCAGACTTTCGGTTGCTCTCTGCTTCCTGTGCTTGTTTGAATAGACCTTCTCAGCTTTATGCTCCCGCGCCTCCTCTTGCGCCTCCTCTGTCTGGGTGGACTCTCATCCCTCTGGAACCATAAGCCCAATAAACTCTTCTTTCTTTTTTTTTTTTTTAATATTTTATTTATTTATTTTGTATGTGTAGGAATGTACTGTCTGCATGCAGGTCTGTGCACTCGTGTTGTGCAATGCCGCGGAGGTCAGAAGAGGGTGTCGGATTCCCCTGGAACTGGAGTTCTCCTGGAATTGGAGTTCCAGATGGTTGGTTCTCAGCCGCCATGTGGGTGCTGGAGATCGAACTCGGGTCCTCTACAAGAGCAGTCAGCGCTCTTAACCGCTAGGCCATCTCTCCAGCCCCTAAACTCTTCTTTCTATAAGTTGCCTTGGTCTTGGTGTTTTGTCACGGCCACAGAAAAGTTACAGCATGGGGCTGACAGCCGAGAGGCACAGGATACCTTTTGGGGAGGATGAACTATCCTAAAACTGATTATGGTGATGGCTGCACAACTGTAAATATGCGAAAAACTATTCACTCACGTGCTTAAACAGGGAAACTGCATGGCATGTGAATTAGATCTCATGTGGGGGTGGGAACAATTCCTCTATGAAATTTCTGTTAAGCCCTAATAAAACTGACTGCTGCCCTGCAACTGAGACCTCTGCACTTACCTGTTAATGTACTACCTCTACCCAAGTTCCACCTACCAATTCCTTGAGGAAGGGATTGGATTCCTGTTTCTTGGAATGTGATGTCTGTACACTACATGCATAAATATGTGACAGGATATATCAGGACTACCAGTTAAGATCACTTTAAAAGCTGTCATGTGGGAAGCTTTACTTTAACTGCAGACATTAGGCAAATTCTCAGGAGTTTGCATCTGAGCAAAAACGTGAATGAGAAGGAAGCTAGAGAACAGCAATTAGGAATAAAGAAAACAGAAAGGGCAAAGATCTTAAGATGAGACCACTAAACATCAGCCCGTGGCTTCTTAAGGGAAGCAGCTGCAGCATCTAAACTGCACTCAACCCCTCTACAACATTCAGAAGTGCCTCCTGCTCACATTCAATAGCACTTGTTGAAGACATTTCAACTCTGTAACAAAATAAATAGATAAATAAATACTTTAAAAAATCTTCAGTATTCTGGATCATCACAGATTTAACTCTTCTTCAAAGCAGGCGATGGTGATAGAAAAAGTGAGTAAAACCTTCTGGATTTTGCAATGACAGAAGGGCAAAGGCAGAGAGTCATCCTTCCCTCAGCCCCTGGAGCACGGTGCTTTGCATTTATAGTATTTTTATTCTATGATTTCCTGGAGCATGGAAGGACAGCCAATATGCACAAATGCAAAGCAGGAAGATTAGTAGTCAAAAAGGAGCTGTCCAGCACGCATCCTGCTGAAATCAGAGGAAATGTGCACAGGCCGTAAAACCATGTCTCGAGGATGTTATAGGGATAATCTACAGAGCTTTATGAACAACAGCAAATTGTTCCTGGTAACTTCCCCCCAACATTCAGGACCATGTCCTTACATTGACTCTGTAAAACCTCCCGAAAGTCGTCAAAAGGGCTGATTTTGAAATATCATACTCATGCCAATAACCAGGAATTAACTGATAACTGAGCACAGGGAATGCAGTATTTTGTTCATCTCAGGAACGAAAAATCAACTTATTAAACATAATCTTCACGTTGTTCTTTTGAAATAGGGACTCACTATGTAGCCCTGGCTGGCCTGGAACTCGCTGTGTAAACCAGGCTAGCCTTGAACTTGCGGCAATCCTCCTGCCTCTGCCCCGTGGGTGCTGTTGCATTTTAAGAGGACCAAGAGGCTTGAGGCAGCGAGCGCCTGAGGCCAAGAGGAAACTCCAGCACGAACTAAGGTTCACAACTGATCTTATTTCATACAGAAACAAGGCGGAAAGCCTACGGACCCCAAGGAAGGAAGGCCGCAGACTCCACCATCGAGCATGCACCGGGGACAGGGCGGGCTGTGCCAGCCGACGAAGGGTGGGAGCCGAGCTGTCCGGACTGCGCCGAGACCGGAACCAGCCACCCGCCAGTCCGTGTCTCCCCGGCCCGCTCACCTTCGGGGCCCGGTGCCTGCTCCGGCCGCTTCCCGCGCGACAAGAAGGACTTGGGCAACAGCAACGACACTGCCAGGACGAGCCCCGAGGCCAGCGCCACCCTCTGCACCGTGGAGTACGCCATCACCGCTCGCCGCGGCTGCAGGAGCCCACTCGGCTCGCAACCGGAACCGGAACCGGAACCGCAGTGCTCCAGCCCGCTCCCTACGGATCCACGGGCTGCTCCAACGACGGCGGCTCGCGAGGGACATCACACTACCTGCCATCTGCTTTGCAGTGCAAGGAAGCTGCAGAGCGTCCAGCCACAGGCCAACCGCAAGCTCCTACCTTCCTTCATGGGCCTACGTCCAGCTGCCACCCAGGCCTGGGCATCTAGCACTTAAATAAGGCAATTTCTCCCTTCTCTGCATCCCTGCTCACCACCCACCCCTACACTGTACCATCAGGTTTCCTCCTGAGCTCGAAGAACTCAGTTTTCCAACTTCCGTTCAAGCCTATTGCATCTATGTTCCATCTACAGCCAAAGGTGATAATACCAAAACAGAAGGAGCTCTGCACAGCTTAAAGCCTTCCGGTAACTGCCATTACCTTCAGAATGATGTTAGACTCCGTTCTATGACCTCCGAAGCCCTCTTGGGAACAGGATGACTTGCTATTTGCCTACTGTGCTGGATAGCTTTAGTTGTCAACTTGACACTCCTGGGTAGAAAGAGCCTCAATTGAGGAATAATCTCCACTGAACTGACCTGGGGCCATATCTGTCTGGCATTTTTATGTGCTTGGGGTGGGCCCAGCCCACTGTGGGTGGTGCCAACCCTGAGCAAGTGGTCCTGTATTGTTTAAGAAAGCAGGCTAAGCACAGGCCAGGGGAGCAATCCAATTAACAATTATCCTCCATGGCCTGTGCTCTAGGTTCCTGCCCTGAGTTCCTGCCTTGGATTCTCTTGATGATGAACTGTGCTGTAAGACAAGTAAACCCTTTCCTCCCCAAGTTGGTTTTGATCAATGTTTTTAACCCAGCAACTGACAATAACTAAGACACCTACTAGTTTTCTTTCTTCCAAGGGTCTTTTTTGATGCTGTTTTCTCTGCCTGGAAAATCCCAGATGTCACCCTCATCTGTCAAAAACTCACCGGAAGAAACAGCTTAGAACAACTATCTCTATGAAAACTTTTTAGTCATTTTCTTCCTTGTTAGGGGCATAGAAGTTGTGTGAATCTAGAAGTTGTGTGAATTAGAAGTAGTTAGGATTAAACTTGTGTGAATTAGAAGTAGTTAGGAATAAATTTGTGTGAATTAGAAGTAGTTAGGATTAAACTATGTAACCTTAAAGAAATTAGCAAATGTTAAATTTAGCTCAGCAAGAGGCCTGCTTCAGTTTAGGGCTGCTTTAGAGATAAGCACTCAGCACTAGGTTGGCCACAGAGGGGCTCAACAGCCTAAAAGACTGACTGTACTCAATTGATTAGGTGGCCAGAGGTGGCCCGGACACAAGGACCTGATAACCAGTCCTGGGTCTCCTGCCTTAATCAAGGCATGACCCCAGACAAGAAAGATAACTATCTGCTATGCAGGGGGGACCCTAGGCACAAGCCTGAGATTAGCAGCTGAGGCCCAGTGCACCCCACAAGCCCAGCTGTGGCCTATTTAAGCTGGGAAGTGTAGAATGACTTTGCTCTCACTCCCCCTCGGGGGACCCGCTGTGAGATGCCACTGCGACCCTCTCAGCTGAGAACACCTGGACATGCTGCCCCCATGACACCAGTTCTCCTGAAGTGCATGCTGACCCTGCTGGCCCCTGCCGCTGTCCAGCCCAGCCTGCCTGAGCTGCCACAGCCTCCGGTCCAAGAGAGATCCACTTCAGCCAGTCAACCGGCTTCTTGGAACTCCCTTAGCATGGACCCCCTCCGTCACTTCTAAGAGGCCAAGAGAATGCCATGTAGGTGAACAGTCTTGGGGAGATGGGCTAGGACAGGACAGAATCAGAGTTACAGAATTAACCAGTGTGGGAATTAATAAAAATTAGATTGTATTATAATATTTGTGTATAATATTTATAAAAATTAGATTGTATTATAACATTTGTGTATAATATTTATAAGCTTGAGGGACCCGAGTTTCATCCCAAGAAGCCATGCAAAAAGTCAGGCATGGTGGCCCAAGTTTGTGATCCCAGTCCAGGGCTTGCTAGCCAGCTACCATAGACTAGCCTACTTGGTGTCCTCCAGGCCATCGGTAGACTGTATCAAAGAAAAAAGTGGATGGCGTGCCTGAGCCACCTGAGATTTTTTTCTGAGGTTATCCCCTGACTTTAGCACGCACGGGCTCAAACATGCATCAACAATGCCTACCTTGTCACCCAAGCCAGGACTGGGAAGGGGGCATCCCAGATTCCTCTGTGTCTCTTCATTGTATTCTCTTAGTCATCTCTTTCCTAAGTTGTTTCTAGTGCCCAGGAATTCAGTTACTCTGAACCTCTGCAGGGACTAAAGCTGGTAATTCTAGAGCAAGCATCCCTGGGTTCAAACCATAGCTTGCAATGTCTACTGTATTGGCAAATTCCTTAAGCTTTTGCACCTTAGTTTTTTCATCTGCAAAATGGTCATATGATGAAATGCAAATAAAACATTCCTATTGTCATTAAAATATATAAAGAAGCCACTTTGCAGAAGTTCAAATTCCTTCAGGGTCCACGCACTTCTTGAAACCAAAATATATGCTCAAGTTCCATTTCTCCCTAGACACTATGTTGCCATTAGTCAATCATCCAAGAATATGAGGTTCAGCTCTGACCACTCAGAATGAGATACTGGACCCCTATGTGTTATGATTAAAAATCCAATAGGACCCCAATTGGGTGTGCTTGCTTGCTTGATTTAGCAAGGCTATGCACCTCTCTGCAGACATAAAACCTTTTGCCTTTCCAAAATCCTTTGGATGGCATGGTCCAGCTAACATAAATCACTGATAGTTTTCAGAGCACAGCAGGAGCCTTTGGGGTTTGCTCTCTTAGCTTTCTTTGTATCCTTTTCCTGGAACACCCTTCTAACCCCTCTCACCTGTCTGCCTGTTAAAATAACTCAAATTTCACCTTATATAAGGAGCTTTTCCTGACTTCTCTTTCTGGCTGAGTTGACTTTAGAGTTCAGAGTTTTATTATTTAGATATTTGTCTATTCCTTCGTGGAACCCATTTTATTCATCAGCTCCTGTAATGCTAAGTTCAGAGCTTTGTAAGTACTTTAAAAAACTAAAAGGGTGTTTGTTGAAGGAACAAAGAGACAAGTGACAACGTAGTGGAGGAATGCCATGAGCATGGGCTAGCATGGGCTAAGTCCAAAGGAATCCAGGACATGAATATTATAATACAATCTAATTTTTATTAATTCCCACACTGGTTAATTCTGTAACTCTGATTCTGTCCTGTCCTAGCCTATCTCCCCAAGACTGTTCACCTACATGGCATTCTCTTGGCCTCTTAGAAGTGACAGAAGGGGTCCATGCTAAGGGAGTTCCAAGAAGCCGGTTGACTGGCTGAAGTGGATCTCTCTTGGACCAGAGGCTGTGGCAGCTCAGGCAGGCTGGGCTGGACAGCGGCAGGGGCCAGCAGGGTCAGCATGCACTTCAGGAGAACTGGTGTCATGGGGGCAGCATGTCCAGGTGTTCTCAGCTGAGAGGGTCGCAGTGGCATCTCACAGCGGGTCCCCCGAGGGGGAGTGAGAGCAAAGTCATTCTACACTTCCCAGCTTAAATAGGCCACAGCTGGGCTTGTGGGGTGCACTGGGCCTCAGCTGCTAATCTCAGGCTTGTGCCTAGGGTCCCCCCTGCATAGCAGATAGTTATCTTTCTTGTCTGGGGTCATGCCTTGATTAAGGCAGGAGACCCAGGACTGGTTATCAGGTCCTTGTGTCCGGGCCACCTCTGGCCACCTAATCAATTGAGTACAGTCAGTCTTTTAGGCTGTTGAGCCCCTCTGTGGCCAACCTAGTGCTGAGTGCTTATCTCTAAAGCAGCCCTAAACTGAAGCAGGCCTCTTGCTGAGCTAAATTTAACATTTGCTAATTTCTTTAAGGTTACATAGTTTAATCCTAACTACTTCTAATTCACACAAATTTATTCCTAACTACTTCTAATTCACACAAGTTTAATCCTAACTACTTCTAATTCACACAACTTCTAGATTCACACAACTTCTATGCCCCTAACAAGGAAGAAAATGACTAAAAAGTTTTCATAAAGATAGTTGTTCAAGCTTAGTCCTTTATTAAGTCATCTCCCAGCCCTAGGAGTTGTGATCTCTTTTTCTTAAAATAAGTGTAGAGGGAGTTGGAGAGCTGGCTCAGCAGTTAAGAGCACTGAGTGCTCTTACAGAGGACCAGGGTTCAATTCCCAGCACCCACATAGCAGTTGAGAACCGTCTTGAAGCCAGGTGTGGTGGCACATGCATTTCCCTGGGATAAAAGCCTGCCTTTGTTTGCTTTCAATTCGGACTGATTTGGCCTTTCTCTAAGTCAGGAACTTTTTAGTAGTCTTTCTAGGGAAAGACCTTGGGGTCCATAAGGCACAGAAAGTAGAAAGTTTAAGAAGTCAGGGAAGGGTAAGAGATGGAATTAGAGTGTAATATATTCCACAGTATGGGGATAGAGGATCCTGGGAAGATGACGGAACTGGGGGATGGAACTATAGTTGGGGACCACAGCGGATGACCAGAGCATGATCACATTCAACCTGGAAGTAGCTTTACATAAAATCTGTAGAGCAAGAACTTTGGGATTGACACATACAAATGTTCTCTATAATTTCTCTGTTGTACAGTATCACCTTGTAGCATTCTCTTTAAGATGATTTAACGTAAAAATTAAGTTTGCTTCCCAAGTTAATCATATATAGTCACCCAAAACAACATGGGTGAATTTGATGAAATCTGTGCCTTGACTCCACCCTATAGTCATGTATAATACAACTATCTTCTGGAGACTCATACGCTAAAAAAAAGGGGGGGGGGATACAGAAAGACATGAAACCTTTTCATCAAACCCCTGCAATTCAAATCTTAAAACTAACTATGGGAAAAGATTTGTTTGTTCCAACAGGACAAAACGTCACCAACTTAACGGCTGAGAAAGAAAAGATACAGGTTTGCATTGAGTAGGATGTACCAAAAAGTGGCAACAGAAAGGCTGACCCGTCTGAACATTCAAAGGAAGAAAAGCCTCAGATTGCCATAAACATCGAACCCCTCTGTGGATCCTACATGTAACAACTAGTTATAATGAGTCCTAATGAAACTTACCTTCTGGGTGCCACAAAGGTTCTGATATGAGAGACTTCCTTGCCTTCCCACCCATAGAACAAGGAGAAATATGACAATGATGAGGTCGCTCCCCAACTGTAAATTGGAGACAACTATTGTAGAGGTAATCTCTTATAAAACCAGTAAAACTGCTTTCTTTAATTGACTACTAGACATGGGAACTGTGGAAGGGATTACCCTCTGTTCAGAACCAAATATAATACTAAAGTCCTAGGGCTATGCACTCAGGCAAAATATATTAATACAGGAGCTCTGACATCAGCAATGGATTGTTCTACCAGGTGGATGTTGGCCAGGGGATCCAAGGCCCCACAAAAGGTAAGGGCTCCTTGCCTCTAAGTTGGGATACCTACAGGAGGAGAGGCAATAAGACCCTGCTGCCGAAGACCTGACGTTAACATGGGAGGGATGTATTGAGACCACACATGCAAGTGTACAGATGGTCTCTGGAATGCCAGAGAGTGTTACCAAAGGCCACTAAACCAATAAAGCAAATATGGGTCTCCCTGAGTCAAGCAAGACTCCACCGTCAGCACCAGCTACACCTCACCTGCCTGGAAATACTGTGCAGCAGAGGCAGCCATGTGCCTGTATATCCCAAATCTAATTGGCTATTGGCTCTCCCCTTGGAGAAATAACCCATGTCTGATGCCACAAGCTTACATCCTCTACAGGTTAGGAGATGTTATAAGCCACAGTAAGACCCTGTCATATTTAACAGGGGGGAAAATTGTAATTCATGGAATAACATATCCAAACATGTCTCTATGCTAAAGTAACCTACCGTAACTATTAGTGCTGCTTAAATACCTATATATCTAATTGCTTGTTCTTCATTAGTAGGATCGAAAGGTTATTCCTGGACAAACTGTCAGCCCATGAAAGGAAACAGCCAGAATTGACCAGAGTCCAAGTCAACAGCTCCAGAGAGAGTGGACTGTTTTACCTCTCATCCACCTGTGCCCCTTTTCTAAGCCTAGGGAACAACCTGCGGAAGAGGGGGCGTGGTAGAATGTAAGGGCTGCGATTGGGGTGAATGGTGAAACTACAGCAATGTAGTCTGGACACTCATTTGATCAACTTGATTGAACAAACAACCTGTCACCCCCCACTGGATGGTGGGGCTGTAGGTGTTTGGGCACAACAGCCTGCAGATAGGTTTTGCATGAAGGATGCTTGTACTCATGGATTATCACTTATAGCTAAAAATGAAAAAAAAAAACTGAGAGAAAGATGCAGGACAGTTATGGCAGAATGCATGATCTGGGATGGGGTGGGGGTGGGGGGGGAGGGAAAGGGAAATAAGCCTGAACTGAATTGGAAAAAATGTATGAAATGCACAAAGCATCAATAAAAACTAATTTAAAAAAAAAAAAAAGAAAAGAAAAGTAAAATCCCAAAGTTACAGTCTAGTGGACCTAGCTGGAGCCACATTGTTGCAGTCAGGAAAGGCCCCCTGGAAAGGAAGGAACTGATTGGCAGCTTGGGTGGAGCCTGGGCTGGCTGTACTCTCTGGTGGCTAGTGGCATCCTGGATCTAAGAGTGCACTATCATTCAAGCCCTCTTCAAAAGTGCAGGTCTGTAGACCAGGCTGGCCTTGAACTCACAAAGATCCACCTGCCTCAGCCTCCCAGTGCTAGGATTAAAGGCGTGGGTCGAGGTAAAACATCCTATCCTGCAGGGAAACTCATAAGCTGGGGAAGTAAACAACTCAAGAGCCTTGGGAAATCCCTGAAATTGATCAGGTTTACTTACACCCTCCCTCCCTGAGTGATATAAGCCCTAAGGACGGCTGAGAGATGGTACTCTTAGACAAGCTGAACAGCCTGGGAAAAGCAGAGACTGGGTGAGCTGCTAGGAGCTGGCTAAGGCTCTGCTTTGGCCTGCTGAGCGGCCTTCACATTTGTGCAGGTAGGTCCTGCTCTCTAGAGCTATCACCCATGCTGGCTTTTGGTGATGCAGCTGTCTTTGAGCCTCTGCTCCAGTAAGCAACCACTCAGTCACCCACGTTCTAATAAGTAACCCCAAGAAACTCATTGGATCACCAAGCTGGACTTTGGTGGTGTCCTTAGTTTAGTTTGTTGTTGGTTCTCTATCTGGGGTGAGTAGAGGTTTCTTCCCATCTTCCCAAGGTAGTGTCACACAACAAGACTGAATAAAGGACACAGAACTCGAGATGGCAAGTCCGGTTAACCCTGGGTCGAGCTGCACGGAAGTATACTGGCAATAACCCAAGGTGTCAGAGGGTTGAGGGAGGGCCGTATGAGTTTTTAAAATTTTTGTTTTTGTATTTTTGAGACAGGGTCTCCTTGTAGCCACAGCTCACTATGTAAACCAGGAACTCACTATGTAAAATAAACCAGGCTGGCTTTGATCTCACAGAAGTGATCTTCCTGCCTCTGCCTGCTAAGTGCTGGGCCTAAATTTTCATGCCAGCTGTATTTGACTTTTGTTTGAACATTTGCTTTTGGTTTGATTTTGGTTTAGAACAGGGTCTCATGTAACCCAGGCTGCCCTTGGAATTACTATATAGCTGAAGCTGTCCTTGAATGTCCAATCCTCCTGCTTCTACCCCCTAAATGCTAGGATTAAGGCATGTACCCCCATGCTGGGCTAGGGCTGTTCTTTTTCTAAGGGAAGAGACAAGTACATTTCTGTACTTAGTGAGAAACAGTAGAAAATGGATGATGGAAAAATCTGGAAACAGGAGGGACTGGTATTGGACCAAAGCCCAGACCTGGAACACAAATTTGAGGGCCAGGTCCTGACGACTCAGCAGGGGACGTTGGCTTGGAGGATGGGAACTCTGAATGAGTACAGGCACACATTAAAGAAATGGCATGGAGACAGCAGGCCAAAGAAGTGCATTTTGGTTTTGTTTTGTTTTTATTTATTTATTTTTATGTGTATGAATGTACTGTCTACATGAAGGTTTGTGCACTCGTGTCATGCAATGCTATGGAGGTCAGAAGAGGACATTGGATTCCCCTGAAACTGGAGTTCTCCTGTAATCAGAGCTAAGGGTGGGTGCTGGGGATCAAACCCTGGTCCTCTGTAAGAGCAGTCGGTGCTCTTAACCTCTAGGCCATCTCTCCAGCCCCAGGAAGTGCATTTTGAATCTTCCTGGTAAAATATTTTCAAGAATTAAATTTCAAGAACTATAATTATTTCAAGGATATTTTAAAGCATTGAGTAAAAGCAGGTTCTGAAAAGGACTTTTTAAGTGTCAGGCAGATTTTGGAAATGGATGGCTTTTTAGAAATAACTTCAGCTTGGCAAAGGGACTTCCTTTGGGACATGAAGACAACCAGGGATTATTTGTTCTCTCCCTGGAGACAAACAGGAACAGCATCTTCCAACATCTGACATCCCACGATATCCTTTGAGACCTCTGAGAGGCCTGTTTTAGAGGGGTCCATATGGGCAGGAGAGAGGAGGGGAGACTAAGACAGCTTCCCTTATTAGACCAAAGGGACAATTAAGGTCCTCGAAGTGGGGAAGGGACACTCGGAGTGATTCTGGTCGTTAGCAGCTGGACGGGGACTGAAGCTGAGTCCTTCCACACTCTCGCTGCCACCTCCCACCATTCTCACCTCTGACACTCCTTCCGTGTAGTAATGTGGAGACAGTCTTCTCAAGTGACAGCTAGGCCCTTAATTTGCTAAGCCTAAGAAAACTGCTGCTTCTTTGGGCCCTTTGTATGTGACGCCCCATGGTCAGAGCTTTATCTATGTAGTTGAAAGGTATAGTGAGTGAAATCAATCCAAAGCTGAAACTTCTTTAATACATACTTGAATTTTTATAGGGAGAAAGGAATTCAAGGAAAATAACAGATAACTATGGAATGATTATGGAATGATTGGGTTAAAATGACAGCTGTTTCTTTGTTTTCTAAACACGAGTCCTCCCTGGAAGGCAGGTGTACTAGAAATGAAGCCAGACGTAGGTTGGAGAGCTCAACATGGGAAATTTGTGAGAGGAAGAATTTCAATTAAGACATGAAAATAGAGTATGAACAAAAAGTGGATGGAGAGATGGCTCAGCGGTTAACAGCCCGGCTACTCTTGCAGAAGACCCAGTTTTAATTCCCAGCACCCACATGGCAGCTAACAACTGTCTGTAACTCCAGGTTCAGGGGAGCCAATGCCCTCTTCTGATTGCACAACCTGGGTGCACTTACATGCAGGCAA
Organism: Rhizomys pruinosus; assembly: GCA_009823505.1. Lineage (NCBI taxonomy): Eukaryota > Metazoa > Chordata > Mammalia > Rodentia > Spalacidae > Rhizomys > Rhizomys pruinosus. Next base: position 508,980 of record VZQC01000396.1, read on the forward strand.
AACACTCATATGTATCAAATAAAATAATAATAAAATCTTTTTAAAAGCTGTAAGTGAAAGCACCCAAGAAGAAAACAGGAAAAAAAAGGCAAAGGAAAAGAAAGAAGAAGAGATACAAAACAATGCCTTTCAGATAAACTCCTTGTCCAGTGGCTCCAGATGATAAACTACTTGTCCAGTGGCTCCAGATGATAAACTCCTTGTCCAGTGGCTCCCGGGTCCTGTCCATTCTCCACACCAGGAAGGAGGGAGGCCTTGCCTCCAGTCCTCTTCTACTCATTGGCTGCCAAGTTCATTCCCTGCATAATTCATATTTGCCTACAGTACCCCCTCCTCTCCAGGCCAGCATGTAAACCTCTCTTTGCTCCAAGTTCAGAACACTCATTTACCCAGCTACCCTGCATAGTGAGGGTGGGCCTCATCCACTCACCTGAAGGCGTGGACAGAACAAAAAAACTGATCTCTTCACAGCAAAAGGAAATTCTCTGGCTGGCTGAACTTCAGATTTGAACTACATTATCAGCTCTTTTTAGGGCTTCAGGCTGTTGTAGAGTTTGGATTTAGCCTACAAAATCATGAGCCAATTATGCAGAGTATGATGGTTGCACTTCGAATCCCAGCACTCGGGAGGCAGAGGAAGAACTAAGAACTTAAGACAAATCTGAGCCATATTGAAAGTTTGAGTCTAGCCAGAGCTACACGAGATGCTGTCTCAAATTTTTTTTAAGTCATATGAGAGAATTCCTTAAATTATCACTCCACCATGTGTGTGTGCGTGTGTGTGTGTGTGTGTGTGTGTGTGTGTATGTGTGTGTACATAGAATTGGTTCTGTTTCTCTGGAGACCCCCTGTGACTGGGTAAGTTCCAGAAATTTAATTCATACTGTATCTGAGAATTTCCATCTCAGAGGAGAATCCAAAGATGTGATTTGGGCTCTGAAAACAAGTTTAGAGGTGCATCCATAAGTAATGATGGAAGCCCCAACTGGCGCATCATGGACCTTATTACAGGCATGAGATGGATGTAGTATTGAAGAAATGAGATTCAAGTACCCAGGACATGAAGAGGGGAGGGGTCTGTAACTGCAAAGTCCCCAAAGAAGGAACACAGGGGATGGGATGGGATGGGATGGGAAGGGATGGGATACACAGAAGAGGCTGCATTGGACCTAGGCCTTGGGAGATGTGTAACAGGCCACTGGTGAAGCACCTGACAGTGGTGGGCATCCATCACATGTGCTTTCTTAATGTCATGCACATTGAGAATCTCATCCTCTCAATGCAGAGTCCAACAAAGTTCATTTCCTGGTCTTTCAGCAGCATGGTTTGGGTACCTAACTGGTTCTCAGACATAACCATGTCATATTTGGGGTTAGAGGATATGCAGGAACTATAATAGCAAAAGTGAGGCTTATTTTGATGGTGTTTCTGGCACTTGAAGATGGGACATTTCTTGAGTAGGTGGTGAACATGTCTTGATAGGTGGAGCCAAGGCCACCCAGGTCTGGAATCAGCCAGCAGTGCCTCCCAGGAGGCCAATTCTGAGGTACACTGAGCCTGCGCATGCGTGACAGAATCAGCCCTGGTATCCAAAGCTCAAAGATGGACCTGAAGGAAGAAAGTTGGAATCAGAGGAAAAATCCTTTGGGAAAAAGCTTCTAGAAGGGATAGATACCTCCTCTTCCTCCTCCTCCTCCTCCTCCTCCTCCTCCTCCTCCTCCTCCTCCACTCTTCTGAGATGGGGCAGTGTGGGCAAAGGTTAGGCATATGCAGACAGAGGTGTGTGTGCTGAGGGAGCACAGTGAGGTGAGAATGACCTTTCTCCCCCTCCCCACCCTCCCCCATCCCTGGCCCCCACCGACTCTCCTCACTGCCCTGTGGCCTGGAGAAGAGAGCAGAGAGAAATCACAGCCAAGTAAGTACCTTGGGCCTTTCTGCCCCGAATAAGGAGAAATAGTCTTCAGCGCCAATTAATTAAGAAAACTGATAGAAATTCCCTCCTTAAGTCACACTTTGCATATCCATAATCTCTGCACTACATTTTTCTGTATACTTTACCCCTGGGTAAAAATTGGTGAGCATTTAAATGCTTCCTCACATAATCTCACTAAAGCACATTCTTGCCTATAAATATTCATGCCACTGCCAAAACATTTGCGAGCTTTCCCCAAAGGTGAAATGTGCAGAAAGTACTTTGTCTTCTGGGTATAAATATTACCCAATACATTTTGGTTAATATGAATACACTAATTATTCCTGTAACCCTTTTTAAAGGGGTCATCTTCCTGATGTGAATTTTTTGGAAATGTAATTACAGTAATTGGATACTTAATCTAATTAAAATTTTCTTTATCTTTAATGGGAATTTTTCTTAAAGAGGCGTAATGACAATTGGCTTTTTGATAATGACAGTTTTCTTTCTGCAGGGGGATCAAATTGCCGAAAACTCGAGAAACAGGCAGGTTTGAGTCTGTGTTTCCCTGGCTGCTGGGCAGAGCGGAACCAACATTTCCCATAGCTCAATATTTAAGGGGTGAATGTAGTTCGGTGCTTGAAAAGGTGAGAGAAAGGACTGGGGGAAGAGTTTTCATGTCCAGGGATATGAGCTGTCCTTCCCTCCTGCACCCTTGTCTGTGATTGGGCCACAGTAGTCATGTGACCTCAGCCTGTTTGCTGCAGGCTGTTTCCTGGGTTTTCTGAGGCTGGTACTGAAGGGAAGCATTGCCATGCCGTCTTGGGAACTAGTGTCAGAAGGAGTTGCAGTCATATTAGGTGTGACACTTCTCCCCCTCCCCCACTGGTCCATCCTCAAAGTCACCTGCATACAATTTATGTACACCAGGGTGGAGGATTCTTGGATCTCTCAACGTAAGGCCTGGGAAGCAACCTAGGCTGTCTGTCACCCATAGACCAACTCTTTGCTTTTCCAGTTTCCTTGTATTCATCTACCAGCTCTGGCTCTTACAATCTTTTCATCCCTTCTTCTGCAGTGATCCCTGAGCCTTGAGAGGAGAATGTGAGATAAGATGGCCCATTTAGGGCTGAGCACGCCTCAGTCTCTTATTCTCTACACATTGACCATTTGTGGTCTGTGTGTTAGTCATCATCTGCTGCGAGAAGGACCATTTCTGGTGAAAGTTGAGGGATGTACTGATCTATGGGTATAAAAATAAGTCATTGTGCTGGGCACGGTGGTGCACGCCTTTAAGGCAGAGGCAGGCGGAACTCTGTGAGTTCAAGGCCAGCCTGGTCTACATAGTGAGTTCCAAGCCAGTTGGAGTCTTTTGAGACCCTGTCTCAAAAAGACCAAATAAATAAATAAATAAATAAATAAATAAATAAATAAATAAATAAATAAATAAGGGCTGGAGAGATGGCCTAGCGGTTGAGAGCAACTGCTCTTGCAGAAGACCTGGGTTTGATCCCCAGCACCCGCATGGCGGCTGAAAACCGTCTTTAACTCCAGTTTCAGGGGAATCTGACACCCACTTCTGACCTCTGTGGCATTGCACGACATGGGTGCACAAACCTACATGCAGACAGTACATTCATACACATACAAAATAAATTAAAAAAATAAATCATTGTGAGTCAGTTTATTATTATGTATACTCTGCAGAATGAGAGTGGTAGGTTCTTCCCTTTGGCCACAGGTTCTTGCCGTGATAAGTGTCAGATATCTTTACCAACTGTTAATGAAGAAGCAACCTGGCAAGTGAAGATCTCAGCTTTCTTGCTCTTCAGAAGAACAAGCTGAGAGGTGTCCTGCACTGTTCTTTCTGAGGCATCTCACTAGAACTCACACCCACTGTAGCCACTACTGACCTCTCTATGTTGAGCTTCCTCCCTTCTTCTCCCTCCTCATACTCACCTTCACAACAAAGTAGTGAACCTTTCCCTTCGGAGTCCGCTTTGGGAGAAGCCCGCACTAAGACGCAAAGTTGAGGTTTTCGGGCGTGCGTTTTCTCCAGCAGGTGGAGCAGGCCTGCCCGAAAAGGAAAACGTGAAGCCGGCTTGGCAGCAGGAAGGAGGGGGAGGAGGCAAGGTGGCACTGAACCCTGCCTCCACCCCCAGCGCTCTTTACAACACGCAGCCTGTTTCTCTGGGTAACCCAGATCCCATTTCTGCTGAATCAGAGCATTCATCCCAGTTCGGGGTCATTGTTAGGCTTGCTTGAGTTTCTTTTTTTTTTTTTTTTTTTTTTTTTTTTTTTTTTTTGTCTTTTTGAGACAGGGTCTCCCTGTAGACCCAGCTGTCCTGGAACTCGCTATGTAGACCAGGCTGGCCTTGAACTCACAGAGATCCTCCTACTTCTGCCTCCAAAGTGCTGCAATTAAAGCTGTGTGCCACTGCACCCAGCTTTGAGTTTCATTTTTATCTCTAGCAACAGAATGTATTATTCAAAGAATAAGTGCATTTTCATGCAAAGCAATTTAAGTAGCCTCCATTGAACACTTCTGGTACTATGATGTGGGTATTTTCATTCTTAATGGCTTGTTTTCAGAAGGGTCTATGCCTCAAAGTCCTAGAACCACCAAAATGTCAGTTTTATTTTAACTCTCCACTGTTGTCTTTTTCATGACTTGACTTGTTTGATAGCTACTAACCCTCCCACTTAGAGCTATACATAAAACAACTATAGCTCTGCTATCTTCTTACTACTAACAATAGACAATTAAATATTATTCTATTTTGCTTAAGGGTAAAGGTTGTTTTAATACAATTAGGTCACTAGGATCAGGGAGACAGACATCCACTCAGCATGAGTGAGCCGGTGAGGTTCAAATCCTGGCAGGCTCTATCTGGCTTCAAGCCTCACTAGGGTTCTTGATTCTTAGGTAACTTTGACTTCTTGGGTTTCATCTTCCATTCAATAAATTTAAAATTACAGTGCAAGCTTGCATTGACATAAAGCTAAATATGTTAATATTTTATGTGGAGATGTAATCATTGACCTAAACATTTGTTTTCCCTTTTGACTTTAAAAGAAATGAACACATTTTTTTATGTGTATGAATGTACTGTCTGCATGTGGGTTGATGCACCCGTGTCATGTAGTGCTGCAGAGGTCAGAAGAGAGTGTTGGATTCCCCTGGAACTGGAGTTAAAGACAGTTCTTTGCCACCATGTGGGTACTGGGAATCGAACCTGGGTCCTCTGCAAGAGCAGTTGGTGCTCTTAACTGCTGAGCCATCTCTCCAGCCCCATAAATGAACACATTTTAAGGCCCACCTACCTAATTGTTTGAGAGGCCCTGCCTGGATGAATGCTACCATCCCCAAAGTGGACGTTTGGTCAGCAGTTTCCAGTGTGCAGGGAAGTAACATGGCCCCTACTATGTTTTCTAGAACAGCATGTATGTGTGTGTTGCATATGCATGTATGTTGTATGTATGTGTGTGTATGTTTGTGTGTGTAGAGGTTGCCATTGGGTGTCTTCGTCTTTCACTCTCCACCTTGTTTTTTAAGATAGGGTCTCCCCTGGAAACTGTAGTTCACTGATTTGACTTAGACTGGCTGGCCAGCAAGTTCCAGGCATCCTGCTGTCTCAGCCTCCCAAGCAACACTCAGACTCACCTTGACTGATTGTTGAGGCAATGTAGATAAAGGGACTTTTCAAAACAAATTAGTGTCTTCCTTCAGCATCAGGTTGCTATGTTATAAAACTTAAGCATTCTCTGGTGAGCCAGAGACAGAAATATGACGCCTTTGGACATAATTACCCTTTCTTCTTTAAGTTTCTTCTGTCAGGTGTTTTGTCACTACAACCTGAGAAGTACCCAAAAGAGAAGGCTAGGACTGTCACAGCGGCATTGAACGACTGTCTTACCCTAATGTTTACTGTAAAGTTGACCAAAAACTGCAGAGGAAGGCTGAGGTCCAGCAGGTACAAGCAGAAGAGCAGTGTGTGCAGCCCAAGGTAGCAGTGCCCCCCAGATATTGACCATTCGTCCTCAGGACACTGGAAGACTGTGATCCTTGGATGGAAAAAGAGATTGGATTCCACTATGATGCAGTTAGATGACATTCTTCACTATTTGGATCTCATCTTTGAGTCTGTGCTTCCAGTTTCATCCTCTCTCTCATGCTGGGAGCACTCAGTCTGAACCTGTGGATTGTATCCTCTGCCTGGAATGCTCTGACCCCAAATGTCTACACAATTCAATGTCCTCCTTCAAGTCTTTACTTAAAGAACATTTTTCTTTTTTTTATTGATTCAAGAATTTCAGGGCCTGGAGAGATGGCTCGGTGGTTAAGGTCACTGATTGGTCTGGTAGAAGACATGGGTTCAATTCCCAGCACCCAATGGCAGCTAACAACCATCCATAACTCCAGGTCCAAGGGGAATATGACCCCCCTTCTGATTTCTGTGGGCACTGCACGACATGGGTGTACTTACATACGTGTGGCCAGTACACTCATACACACAAAATAGAAAAAAAATCATAAAAATTTAAAAAGAATTTCATACAATGTATTTTGAGCATATTCAGACCCCTCCCCCCATCTCCACCCTCAACTTACCCCCCCCCCGACTTCATGTCCTCTATTAGCAAATGAATAACTCCAACCATATTACACAACCCATCTGAACTGGGTGCTATAGAAAACATATTTCATTAGAAAGTCAGTGATCTATAATTCTTACCTACAGATGTGTCAAAGTAAGGGCCCACTCCCTTTCCTAGATACATGGTTTGGGGTCAGAATATGCCCAGGTTTCTTGGACTGGAATTTTCACACTTGTTTTCTGTTTCTCTTACATACTGTTTTGGAATGTCAAGTAGGGATTTCTCTCTTCCTCAGCAATCAGAAACACTTGGGTTTCCTCATCAAAGTCAGTTATGCACAGCCCAGTACCTGCAGGCTACACTTTGCCTGTTTCAGGGCCTCACTCCACCCAGTCTCCCCACTGTGGTCTAAGGCATTCTCCAACAGGTTGATTCCCTACAGGCTTTTACTGTGGCTAAAAGCAGAAGCCAGGACCTCACGGCAGGCAGCAGGTAGCTCACAGGTCTCCGTCCCAAGATTCTCTGAGTGACAGTTGGGATGTTGCACAGCTTCACACAACAGCTTTACACCAGTGTCTTGTAGCCTATTTTCTGAAATCTGCGTACTTCTCAGGTTCCTATCACTGCTAAGAACTGCAGCCAGGTCTTGACAGCCGCAGGATGATGGTGGCCAGGCCAACCGTGGGTATACTGTGCAGTGGCCTCTTGCAGTCCCAGGCCTTGGCATGAGGTTGTGGCATGCTGGGGTGGGGGCAACAGCAGCTGTGCCTGCTGTCTGGCCCCTTGCCTGGCACCCCATGGGCGTGGGCAGCTGGTGGCTAGGCTGGACTGCAGCTCTGCCCACCAGAGCACGGGCAACCAGGCCCAAAGTGTTTTTTCTTTCATGTTAGAGGGTCTGCTTGGCTTTCTAGGTGTTCCCTGTTTTCCCATCCTCCTCCATGGCCAGGGGAAACAAACAATGAGGCATCTTCTTACTGGCCCTGCGCTTTAAGTCCACTCCAGCACCCACAGCTGTTCTGCCACCATCTTGGATCTCCTTTTGTTTTGTTTCTTGCATGCCAAATCCTGAGTTCAGAATTTCAGAACAATATAGAAGCACCTAAGGTCAGGAAAATACTAATCCTGTGTGATAAAGTTCCTTACATGGTCCTGAACACATATTCAGTCTCTTAGGAGCTGGTGAGCTCTGAGTCCTGGGCCCCAAGGCCAACTGCCTGGGGGGACACCTCATTCCACATCTCATTCCATTTTCCAGTCTCCAAAGAGCATTTTTTTTCTTACTGAGGACTTTCCTGATCAACCAAGAACACAACTTTGGCTGAGGTGGTGACTCACTGGGTTAGGAATTTGCCTTGCAAACTGATTGGATCAGAGGTATCTGCAAGCCCAGTGAGCTGATTGCATCAGAGGTATCTGCAAGCCCAGTGATGAATGATAAGAAGGGAGGCAGAGACAAGTGGATCCCTAGAAGCTTGCTGGTCATCTAAACAAGCCAACTTGGCCAAGTCCCAGGCCCATGAGAGACCCTGTCTCAAACCAAAAGTGGAAGACACCTGAGGAGTGACACATGAGGCTGTCCTCTGACCTCCAGACACACGTGTACATGCACTCTCTCATGCACAAACACAGCACTCATTCTACTGCTCTCTTTCTTACATTGCCCTTCCCACCTTCTAAAGCACATCACCTTCATTGGTTCGGTGACTGTCCTCTGCAGAGCATCTGCTCATGAGTGCAGGATATCTGGTTTCTTTTAGTTACTTGCATTTCTCTGGTACCTAGAACACTTCCTGGCATATGGCTTCAATAAATATTTGTCCAATGCATGAATGGAGATGACAATATCTAGATTCTATGGATAAAGTACTTTGAAAGAAATTCCATCTGTCTGGAAATAAGTTTATATGTACATTACACAGCAACTGAAAGGTTCAATTGGGTAAATGAAGTGGTAACAGGTTTGCAATGCGTGATGGATCACCTGCGTTCCCATGTTTGACTTAGGAGGTGTTTATCAAACTGTGTGTAGCTGGAGGTTTTTAAATGCTGTTTCATAGCAACGTGAACTGCAGTCCTTCCTTCAATGTCAACTCTTAATTTTATTTTCAAACATTTTGAAGAATAAAACACACACTCAGATATAGGGTATATTAAATTTGAATATATTGGCAACTCCCGATGTGAAGTGTTGTCAGGTTAATATACTTTTTTTAAAAATACAGCTTGAGGGCTGGAGAGATGGCCTAGTGGTTAAGAGCGCCGACCGCTCTTGCAGAGGACCCGGGTTCGATCCCCAGCACCCACATGGCGGCCGAGAACCGTCTGAAATTCCAATTCCAGGAGAACTCCAGCTCCAGGGGAATCCGACACTCTCTTCTGACCTCCGCGGCATTGCACGACACGGGTGCACAGACTTGCATGCAGACAGTACATTCATATACATACAGAAATAAATAAAAATTAATAAAAAAAAATTAAAAAAAAATACAGCTTGAGACTAAAGATTAGTTTGCCATTTTTTTCACTATATTTGGCTTTCTTCAAATGTATTTGTAAAAGGTTATTGTAAGTTTTCATTCCTTGTTTGTTACTGTTGCCGACCGTTCCCGGCTGCCTGCTACCGGCTAGCTCTCCTCAGGGGGTCGTGGATTTCTGCAGAGTCCTCTTGGCAGGAAAAACACAGTGAAGATTGAACGGCGTATAGAAATGAAAAACTAAGGGAAGTTTTCCAGATCTACAGTAACTTTATTGAACAGGGGCAGTGAATATATAGTGGTCTTTGGGAGAGGGCAGAACAAAGGATTTGGCAAAGCTTTACAATTACATAGGTAGGTAAAAAAGTCAAGATTTACACATTAACTGAAAAGCTCAGAGCAGGAAACTAAAACATCACAAAGTTTGGTTAGGAAATAAACTTTCTTTGAAGTAAAATGTAGAAACCTTAAGACAACCTTTACTGAGGAAATAACATCTAAGAAGACAAGTCATAATTGAAAAGTTATAGCTCACAGAGTAATAACTACAAAGTTCTTTAGCAGCAGATATTGGTCCTATGTCTCCATTCTGAGGCTAGAGTAAATACATCCTAAAGTTAATAGTTGCTTTTAAGTTTTTATTGAAGTAAAAACCTTATTCCTATAGTATCCTAAGTTAGCTATTAGTTTTCTGACTCTGACTGCTAATCTAAGGTTTAAATTTTTACTGAGAACCAAGAGCTGTTCCACTGTTTGCTCCAGCTAACAGCTTTGTTTTTTGTCAGATAAGTGGCTGGTGTAAGGAGACTTAGTCTCTGGCTTGCTTTACTGGGGAGTGTTAGAATCCAGGCTTTAACAAGAGGAATGTCTTATCTACCTCTTTGTCTGGGACCAGAGGAAAAAGGAATTCTTTTATTTTTAGGTTTGAGGGGAATTTTTTATTTTAACCTTAATGTAGAGATGTCTTTTCATCATACATTTTTACCACTGGAATCTGTTTTCTTTAAGGACATTCATGTAAGGCAAGAACATTACTGTCATGCAATTATTTTGTTTTCTTGATCTGAAGCAAGTTTTAACCTTGCCATATACATTAACAGCCTACATTACATTGTTTGTTAAGGAGAAAGGTCTGTTTTTTACTTTGGATCTGCAGAAAATTCTTGCTGCCAGGAAAAAGCCCTGTGCCCAAGAGAGGCATTTTAATTTGCCAGTTCTTGACATATTCAAAAGGTTTATTTTGTATCTATAAGCTGGCTTTAAGAAAAGATCTTTATGTGCTCAGTGTTATGCTAAGTCCAACACCAGAAAAATGTAATATCCTAGGAAAGCATCTCAATCTCGGGGTGATCTTAGCCAGGCGTTCTGCCAGGGCCCTCAGGGGGTCGTAGCCCCTTAGGACACTGCTCCCCTGCCTGTATTGGATATGATTTCTCATATTGTTTACACAGGCATTACTGGAGTGGGTGTGGCAGACTCGGAGGTGGATGCCGCATGTTACACTTTATTTGTGATAAGGAATGCAAACAGTTAGATCATTTTAGTGATGCTTTGTTCTTTGAGAAAAAGAAACAACTCTCCAGTATTCTCTTTGAAGCTTCCAAAACAGGTTGGTTGGAGATTATCTTGAGATTTGCAAGATAAATTTAAACTATATTGCAATTTTCACTACATTTCTCTATGTACTTTTTTTTTTTTTTTTTTCTGACTACTATATGACTCAAACAAAATCTGGGTGCCAAACTACTAAGAAGCACGAACTCTGCTTGTGCGTTCAGTATTTTTTTACTTTTATTTATTTGTCTTGTGAGCGTCTTTGCCCACGGAGCCATCTCGCCAGTCCACCATAAATATATTTTTTCTTCGTGGCTCAGGGACCATTGCGGAAGAGGGGGCAGGAAGATTGTAAGAGCCAGAGTTGATCCAAAAACACAGGGGAAACAGAGGCTTTCGGGCCACTGGGAGCTGCTCATGTGAACTTGTGGCACTGCTAATATTTTTGAAATGATGATTATTTTGAATCTGTCAGACTTGGGGCAAATTTGTTTCTCTTACAAAACTAATAGAGCTATGTGAAAGAATGGCCAGTGAGCAGTTCTTTCTTCACTCTTCTTTTTATCAAATTAACTAGTGATCTCTTTTATTTGGCCTTTTCACCCATTGGGCAGTTAATAAATTGTTCTTTATGAAGTAACTTCTTTTATTGTTAACTTCCTCGTGGGGTGATTTCCTCACCTTTCCCAGGTTCTTGCATGTCAGTTGTTTTTATTGCTTCTTGTCCCATGTTTCCTGGGTAGCTGAGACAGAGCTGGCTGGATACTCACACATATGTCACTCTCCCACATATCACAGCATCCTTCAAGGTTTAGTTCCAGCCACATGACTGGTTCTGGACAATGTGCTATGAGCACAGTGTGTTTCTGTCTATGCTGAGCCAGTTGAAATCTAGTATTTTCCTCTCTCATCTTCCTTTCCCTTTTACAACAGTCTTATAGATCATGTACTCAAATGGCAGAGACACCCAGATAGAAGATCCTCCACCAGGCTTTGGAACAGGCATGAACCATGAACAAGAATTAACCTATATTCTGTGGTTTGGGAACCAGATATTAGTTACTCATCTTAAGATTTATTTATTTAGTTAGTTAGTTAGTTATTAGTTAGTTAGTTAATTTTGAGGCAGGGTCTCTCTATAGCCCCAGCTGGCCTGGAATTCACTATGTAGACCAGGCTGCCCCCACTCTCACAGAGATCTACCTGCCTCTGCCTCCTGACTACTAGGATTAAAGGCTCTCATCTTAAATTTTTATTTATTTATTTATTGATCAATTGATTGATATTTTATGTGTATGAGTGCATTGCCTGTATGTGTGTAAGTGCACCCATGCTGTAGAATGCCCATGGAGGTCAGAAGGCTTGGAGGCATTGAATTCCCTTGGAACTGGAGTTCTGGATGGTTGTTAGCTGCTATGTGGATGCTGGGAACTGAACCCAGATCCTCTGCAAGAGTGGCCAGTGCTCTTAACCACTGAGCCATCTCTCCTGTCCCTCATCTTAAATTTTTAAAAATTATTATGTTTATATAGGCATGATATATCTGCCATGACATACCTGTAAAGGCCAGAAGACAACTTGGTAAAGTCAGTTCTCTCCTTCCCCCATTATGTGGGTTCCAGAACTTTAGACAAGGTCGCTAGGCTTACAAGGCAAGCATCTTTCCTAACTGGGCCATCTTGCCAGCCCAGTTACTCATTTTTTTCCAACATCTGAAGTTACTACCACTCTTCCTCTGAGTACAGCTTTAGCTGTAGCCATACATTTTGATGTGCGATTAAGATAATGTTTGCAGGGCTGGAAGGATACCTCAGTCAGTAAAATGCTTGGTACACTACAACCTGAGTTTGATCCCCTGAATCCATATTTTTTAAAGTAGGATGTGATGTGGTCATGTTCACTTATAATCCTGGTGCTGGGGTGGTAGAGAGAATCAGATAGCAACTTAGCCTGCTTGGTGCACTCCAGGCCAATGAATGACTCTGACTGAAAAAATATATAAATACATAAATAATGACGCCTGAGGAATGGAACTCAAAGTTGCCACAGTTGTACTCTGGCCTCCACACACATGTTCACGCATGTGCCTTTACACCTGCAGTTGCACACTCATAAGCAGGCGCACACACATAAAAACATCCAATAATGCTTCCCTGGACATGTAGGTACCAGTTCACCTTTGGTTGTTCTCACAGCTGCAGGACTCATCTGCTCCACCCAGTTCTTGAAATCACAGTCTGGTCAGAACTCCAGGCCTTCTAGCCCATGAATATGCAAATTTATAGATGAAACCCGTGCCTGCGTGCCAGACCCCTCCAGGACCCTCTGCATTTTTTCCTGCCTAGCCTTTGTTCACAGTCATGCCCCATGGGCTTACCAACTCTAGGCCCAGGGCTCCTTTGCACACGTGCTTCTCCTTGCATCCACTTGCAGTCCATCTCACGGCTGGCTTGCTTGAAGCTTTCCTCCAGACTACCTTGCATTCAGCCCTAATAGTCCAAAGTAGCTGGTGCTCTAACCCAACCCTACTCAGTCAGCTCAGGAGGAGGATTGAGGTTTCTTTGTAGATCCTACCCTCTCTCAGTCCTTTGTGTATTCGTGTGTGTGTGTGTGTGTGTGTGTGTGTGTGTATGCAGATACCTCAAGACAATTTTGAGTGTTGTTCTAAGGCGTCAGCCACCTTTTTTTTTTTTTTTTGTCTTTTCAAGACAGGGTCTCCCTATAGCCCCAGCTGTCCTGGAACTTGCTCTGTAGACCAGGCTGGCCTTGAACTCACAAAGATCCGCCTGCCTCTGCCTCCCAAGTGCTAGGATTAAAGAAAGGGTTGAGACAGGGTCTCTTATTGGGCTGGATTTGTGAAGTAGATTCAGTGCTGGGCTTATAACCCAGTGTCTCCACACCAGGCTTTTATCTTTTTAATGGGTTCTCGGGGTTGAACTTGGTCTTCATGCCTGCATGATAGCACTTTACCCGCTGAGATATTTCCTCCTCTTTCTTTGCCCCTCTCTTGAAGGTCAGATGCACATGCTACACTGGGGGACTATCTGGGTGGTCTCAGCCCTTCACTTGGCACAGTGAGACCTTTCTGCAGCTTGCCTGGAGGTCCGGGGGAGGGTGGAGGCATGATACTACCACTGCCACTGCCACCACCATTTCACAACTTCAGAGCAATCTGCATCTGGGGCTTTACCTTGAGAGGGAGTGTGGGAATACATATGATTTATAATGTAAACAATATACAGTGACAGGATGTGAATGAATAAAAGATGAGCAAATGAAAGTACAGAAAGAAATAAGCCTCCTGCTTTGGCCCTGTTCTCAGCAGTGAGGGAAACAGTGGGCACCTCCACCAGGACAGGACGGGGTAGCTGCAGACCCCATCTTCCTCCTCCTAGAAGCTTGGGCAGCCTCCCACCCTCGGGCTCCATCTCCAGAGCCCAGTTCTTCAGGAGCCCACCATAGGGACTGGCCTCTTCACACTGGCACAGTCTGGTGACCTGAAGGACAGGGTCTCACCCTGCCATGCTGTCAGCCTCCAAGACTCAGTTTCTCCGAATATAAATGAAGGGATTCCATAAGTCATTCTCAGGTCCTTTCCCGGAGCTCTCATAGTCCCTCTTATCAGATCAGAGCAACGAACCATTTTTCCAAACCTGTTTTCTCATCTATTTATAAAATGGGTAGTTCCAATGAGGAACTCTGTTGCTCTCTCGGTGGCTCTGTGTGTGTGTGTGTGTGCGTGTGTGTGTGTACACGCGCGATGTGTACTCATCTGTGAGCATGTGTGCATGAAGGTACACATGCATGTGTGCTTATATATATGGAGGCCACAGGTCAATATCAGATAAACCTAGAGCTCTGACTGGCTTGAGGGAAGCTCTGGAAGGGCCGGGTCTTCCAGGCCTTCAACCCTTAGGCAGTCTGGAAGCAGCACAAACATGTAGCTTCCTCTTCAGACCCCCAATAGGTTAGGCACTGTGGCCCCCTCTCTTCTGTTCCATGCATGAAGAGGGCACCACCCCTGCCTCAAGGACCTACATGCCCCAAAGCCCTCCAACAATTCTCTGTCCTGCGCTTGTACCTCTAAGCTTGGGACTGAATCTATCCTTAGGAATAACTACCTAAAGTGGAGAGTTGGGGAGCATAACCCAAGAGACAGAGGGATTGGTACCCTAGGGACGTGGCAGGGTCACAGGAGACAGGCAGGTTGGTGCGCTGTAAATTCTGACTTGGACCCAAATTCAGTGCAGCCAGCAGATGGCAGTGTGAGTATGGGAACCCGTGTGATTGTTCCGGGATCTCTGGATGATTTTGCAGGATACAGAGCAGGAAGGAAGCCTTGCTCATCCATCAGAGCTGGTGGTCAGGCAAGGGGTCATTTGTCCAGCTGGCGGTCAGGCAAGGGGTCATTTGTCCTGCTGGAGAATCACCACCATGTTTGTGTTCTGCCAAGGGAAGCCTGATCAGGAATTCTGGGGTCAACATGGCAAGTCCCTTCTCTCCTTCCAGATGGTCCACCTCACCCTTCTCTGCCCAGTACTCAGAGTCATGTGGCCCTGGATGGGGGTCATGGTATTTGTATACTAGGGAATCCCACCTCTACGTGGCCAGCTCTGTGGCCAGCACTGGTCCCACCGTTCACGTTCTGCTGCTTCTGATAGCTGTCCCAAGTCCATTCCACACTGTCATAGTCCTGCAGAAAAGGTGGGTTATGTGGGCTCTGGATCTAGTCCCAGCATCCCCTGTAGTTCCGTGCCACTGTTCTGCTGCTTTCCCAAGGCAAAACTGCCTGCGATGGTTAGTTTGAATTGTTGACTCGACACAATCTAGAATCACCTGAAAAGAGAGCCTCAGTGAGGGGCTTTTCCAGATCAGGTTGGCCTGTGGGCTTCTCTGTAGAGGATTATCTTGATTATATTTAATTGATATGGGAAGATCTAGCCTAAAAGTGGGGATCACCACACCCTGGGTTTGGGTCCTGGACTATAGAAGAGCAGAGAAAGTGGGCGGGTGGTGAGCCTGCATGCACGCACCTCTCTCTGCTCTTGACGTGGATGTGTCTAGCTGCTTCGAGATCCTGCCATGACTTCCTTACAGTGATGGGCTATAACCTGCAATTTTAAGCCAAACAAGACTTTTCTCCCCTTAAAGTTGCCTTTGTCCGGGTATTTTATCACACCAATAGAAATAAAACTAGAATACTGCCCATGTCCACAGCAGTGCCCTGAAGAGCAGGGTTGAGAGAGAGCAACAGCTTTTGTTCACCCATCTCCCAAGTCCTGGACCGCACCCCCCTGAAGCCTGAGCTCCCACAAATGCAGAATGGCCTCGTAATGGTTAGCCTTCGCTGCCAACTTGACTGGCCTTACATTCACCCATGAAACACACCTCTGGAGATATCTGTGAAGATGTTTCCAGAGAGGTTTAACTAGGGAGGGAAGACCCGACCTGAACATAGGCAGCGCTATCCCCATGGGCTAGAGCCCCAGACTAAAGAAATAGAAAAAGGAGGAAGCAAGCTGAGCACCAATAATCATCTCTCCTGACTGTGAGTGCAATTTGACCAAGCACCTCACCCTCTTAGTACCACGGTTTGTCTACCCTGATGGACTGTATCCCCTCAAACTGTAAGCCCTCCTCTCACCAAAAACTCTTCCTTAAGTTGTTGTGTTTTTTTTTTGTCAGATATTTTGTCACATCAATGAGAAAGGTAACTGATACAGCCCCTGCTGCACACAGACTAGGGTTCAGGTTGCCAGATTGAGACCTAATTAAGCTCCACTTAACCCAGAAGGAAGCAGCCAGATATGCAACGAGCCTGGACCAAGAAGAGACATCCTAGTGTGCACTTGTCCTCACTGTGGCCACCAGGCACTGCTCCTTTGGAAGCTTCAGATGCCCTTTGTCACTCGTAGCATCATAGAGCTAGCCCAGGCTGTGGAGTGAGACAGTTTCTAGTCTTTACCATACTTGCTACCCTCTGTACAGCTGAGGTAAATGATTCATCAGTGAGCTACCATTTCCTCTGATGCAAAACAAGAATTTTAGTGGCACATGTCTCGAAAGTTGGGGGGAGCATTGGTTGAGGCCCATCAGATGGCAACTCTCTGCTCTTGGTGAATGTTGATTCATAAAAACTCACCAATGATGGGAGAAGAACGGGTAGTACGTACCCTTCCTAGGGGACTGTGTTCATAGGTTGGCCTGTTTAGGTCACCTATTCCCCAAACAAGTCTCTAGCCAGCTGAGGCCAAGACTCTGGGATAGTCTTCCACCTGCAGTGCCAGCATGGGAAGCAGAAGGCAGAGCACAGTAAATGTCCCATATTGATCACCCTCTCAGGACCTCTGAGAACTGGCATCTTATGTTGTCTGGGTTCTATTCATTGGTCCTGAACTGGACACTGGGCTGGGTTTATCTAGAAGGAATGCTGACTATTATATTATCTAAAGGAACTGTGGCTGAGTTAAGGGTTCGCAATGGTGTGTGATCAAAAACTAATAGGTGTGTGAATGCACACTATATTTCAGTGGCTATAATCTTCCCAGAAGGCTCTTCTAGGTAGTTGAGAAACTTTTGAAGTAGGAAGGAGGCAGGAGACAAAGGTCCCAGTCCTCACATTCCCTGCTTCTAGTCTCTTTCCAGCACCTGTGATCTGGGGCACTTTTCTTTACGAGCCTCCGTTTTCTCATTTAGAAATGGGACAGGGTTAACTAGATAGGGTCTTGCAGCTCTGGGACCCCTAGAGCCTAATGGAAGTTAGAAGATGCTGAAAGCACAGAGCAACCTTCCTGATGTGGAGTGGAGACCTTTGTGGGTGGTGATGGCATCCCCAAATGTGAGTTGATAGCATGTGTTGTAGAGTAATTTAGGAGGTGGGGGTTGGGGTGGGGGTGAGGAGGAGGCATCACCGGGGTGATGTGTAGGGTTTGAGTGTCGGTGCCGTAACTGCTTCCACATGGCATATTTCTGTTAACCCTACAGCTCTACGACCTGATAACCTTGACAGCTTTTGTTCTTAGGTTTGTCCAGCTAGGACCTGGGGAGCATCAGGGAAACATAAAGAAGATTCACAGATGGATGGGGTTAGAGGTCATCTGCTTTTAGATCTATGAAGAGATAAGCTTCTGCTTTACTGGGAAATTTTTACTATGCAAGATACAGCATTACTTGGATCAAGCCAAGTAAGGGAGATGAATAAGCGGGGAACCTGAGATTTCAGAAACCCATGGACAGGACCCTGGGAGAGTGGAGTCCCCAGAGCCCAGGTAGAAGCTGGTTTCACTTCTTGGGGAATGGAAGACCTCAGTGACAGGGCTCACAACCCTTGCTGCAGTGCCCGTCATTAGCCCACTGTAGCCGTGGCTGCTGATCTGCTGTCAGTTACCGTTACTTATGGTTTCCCAGTTTCAGCTTGCTGTAATGTCCCACGGTCCTTCAGGATGCAAAACCTGACCTCTTAAGGCTTCTCTAGATGTATCTTTTAACCTTCTAGTCCTGCTATAAAAATCCATTTTATCCACAATTTATCATCTGTATTTCCAAAGGAAGAATATAAATTGCCATCTCCAGTTACCTACCAAGTCCTTATCCACTTATCTGTGTTAGGGAACAAGATAGCACACTTGCTGCCTGAAAAGAACAATATTAGGCTCCCTGGGGACAAACTAGCCAAGTTGCTCCTGCACAAGGACGTCTAAGGTAACAAAAGGAGGGGCCATCCCCTGATTGCATTCCTTTGCAAGTCATGCCCTTTTGTGTAGGGATACATTAGCCCAGAGTGAGAAAAGACATCTTCCACTGGGATGATCCTGTAATGTGTCAGCTGCCGACCATCCCATAATCTTTTGATTACTTAAAACAATGCACTTTCATTTTTTCTTCATTCATGCTTGTATCTGCTAGCTTTTGCCGCATAACAAACAAAGACTTCTTAAAATTGTCCCTTCAGCCAGGTGTGGTGGTGCATGTCTTTAATCCTAGCTCTTGGGAGGCAGAGGCAGGCAGATCTCTGTGAGTTCAAGGCCAGCCTGGTCTACAGAGAGCTCCAGGACAGCTGGGACTAAAGGGAGACCCTGTCTCAAAAATACCAATAAATAAATAAATAAATAAATAAATAAATAAATAAATAAAATTGTCCCTTCAAATAATAACTATTCTTTCTCATGAGTCTATGCACTGGCTGAGTGGTCCTAACAATTTGAGTCTTGTTTCATTGACCAAGGCTTAGCTTTTTTACAAAGACTCAGATCAGGGTAGGATGATCCAGGATGCTATCCCCCAATGACTCAAAGTTCTTCTTTGAGAAGCTGGCTGAATGTAAGTTGGGGCTACAGGTCTGCCATGAATTAGTAAACTAACCTGACTTGTGCACATGGCAGCTCAAGATTCAAAGAAACAAGCAGGAGAAACATGGCCTTCTTGAATCCAAGACTGAAATTTGTACAACATTTCTTTCTCCATGCCTTTCAACAAGCTCCCAAACCACTCCAGATTCAGAGGTTAGGAATCTTGAGGGGATGCTCCAAGCCACTGTGCAAAAGAAAGGAAGACCAACTTGTAACCACATTTGCAGCTTCACATACCACCAACTTGTATGAAGTTCAGGTAGCTGTGGGAAAGGCCAGCTCTGTGCCCTGAACAGCCAGGTTCTCAACCTCCTTCTCTCTACACAGGACCCGGTTCCACATCTTCATCCTTCCTGGCAGCTCTTCCTTGCCCATAACCCTGCCCTTGCCAGCGGCCTTATCCCAAACTGTGTTATCTATGAAGCCTTGCTTTCTAGTACTCCCTGTGTCTAAAGCCTCCTATTTTGAGATACTCATAACCACATCCTCCCGACTCTGTTGTTCTTTTCCTAATTGTGCCTGGCAGCTCCTCAAGTCCTCCTTTCCTTTCCTTTCCCTAGAAGTCTTTCATTCTTCTCCTGGCATCAGTTTCTCTTCCCTCCAGTAATCCAATACATTTATTACTGTTTAGTCAAAGCACTCACCTCCACGGACCTCTGCTCTCCCTCGACACCTTTAGCAATCTCCCAGCAGCCATCTTCACTGTTACTGCATTCGGGAGTTGATTCTACCAAGAACAATTATTACCCAGACACAAGAAGGCAAGTTCCACAAACTTTGCTGCTATTTCTGCCAGGCCCTTGACACTTCTCTCTCTTCTCTCAGCTGCTCCCCAGCATCTCTGTCTCTTGCTTTTCACAGAAACTATTTCAAAATTCATCCCCTCTCATCTTCAGCTGCACCACCTGCCACTCCACTCATTATTTAAAGAAACCTAAGAAATAGAAACCTTCCTATAGAAATTCATTTCATGCTCTTCTCTGTTATGCACTGCAGCCTTTCCCGGGCTCTGACACCAAGTAGTCCTCAAACTGCACCTTTTTCTTCCTCTCTGGGGTGACCCACTTCAAAGTTCTGCTCACACCAGGTTTATCCTGGAGGAAGATATACCTGGGGGACAATGGAGTTTGGGTGCTATATTGGGGGCACCTATCCAAAG
This sequence comes from Rhizomys pruinosus, assembly GCA_009823505.1. NCBI lineage: Eukaryota > Metazoa > Chordata > Mammalia > Rodentia > Spalacidae > Rhizomys > Rhizomys pruinosus. The sequence goes on from VZQC01000396.1 coordinate 529,026, forward strand.
CAAGATAAAAGCAAAGCAAATCAGATCTCCTTTTAGGGAAAATCAAAGTTCATATACTAGAAAGTCCCAGATCAAACTCAAAGTCTGAAAGAATAACCGAGAGATTGGAGTTTGGATTGTAAGACAAGAGTTGAGTTACAAGAGATGGTGTCAGGAAAAGCAGATGAAGAAGGCACAAGAAAGATTGAATCTTGGCTGAAGAGATGGCTCAGTAGTTAGGAATGCCTGCTACTCTTGCGGCGGACCACAATTCAGTCCCCAGCATCTATATCAGGCAGCTCACATCTACCTGTAACTCCATCTCCAGAGCATCTAACACCTTCCTCTGGGCTCTGCTTGTACATACAGACACACTTACATATACGTAATTTAAAAATTGGTAAATCTTTAAAAAATGTTAAAAGAGTAAATGTAGGTGATTTCATTTTTAAAATTTTTATTTATTTATTTTTAAGGGATTCACAATATAAGAGCACAGTTGTTTTCAGATCACTTTAACATTGCTCAGTTTGCCATACAATTACGTAATTGGTGCTAGCATCCACAGATGAGTTTGTTTTTCTGGGACTGTGTTACTTCACTTAGCATGATATCTTCTAGCTCCATCCATTTACCTGCAAAGCTCATGATGTCATCTTTCTTTACCACTGCATAGAAATCCATTGTGTAGGTGTACCACATTTTCTCTATCCACCCATCAGTTGAGGGGCACTTGGGTTAGTTCCAGCTCTTTGCTATTGTGAAGAGAGCTGCAGTAAACATGGCTGTACATGTATCTCTGCAGTAAGATGAGTCTTGTGGGTATATACCCAGGAGTGGTATGGCTGTGTCAGGTGGCAAGTTCATTCCAAGGGTTCTTCACATTGCTTTCCATAGTGGTTGTATGAGTTTACATTCCCACCAGCAGTGAATGAGTGTTCCCCTTTCCCTACAACCTCTCCAGCACTTGGTGTCATTTGTTTTCTTGATCCTAGCCAGTCTTATTGGAGTAAGATGATATCTTAAAGTGGTTTTAATTTGCATTTCCTTAATTATTAGTGACGTTGAACACTTCTTAAGATGTTTCTCAGCTATCTCTAATTCCTCACTTGTGAAGTCTCTGTTCAGCTCTTTGCTCCATTTATTGAGTGGATCATTTGTTTTCTTCTTTGTTTTTTGAGTAGTTTATATATTCTGGAAATCAATGCTTTGTCAGATGTATCCGCAGTGAAGGTTTCCTCCCACTCTGTGGGTTTTCTTTTCACTTCCTTGATTGCTTCTTTTGATGTACAGAAGCTTTTGAGCTTAATGAGGTCCTATTTGTCAATTGTCAACCTTAATTCTTGTGCAGCTGCTGTCTGATTTAGGAAGTCTTTTCCTATGCCTATGTCTTGTAGTCTGCTGCCAACTTTTTCTTCTATCACCTTCAGAGTTTGGGGTTTCACGTTGAGGTCTTTAATCCATCTGGAGTTGACTTTTGTACAGGGTGAGAGGTAGGGGTTTAATTTCATTCTTCTACAAGTGGTGATCCAGTTTTGCCAACACCACTTGCTGAAGATGCTGTCTTTTCTCCATTGTGG
>VZQC01000396.1:541882-619382 GCA_009823505.1 Rhizomys pruinosus
CCCCTCTTCCTGCCGCTGGGCTCAGGAGATCTCAAATCTCAAGAGTCACACAAGCGTGCCTTTAATACCGGCTGGGAGGATAACTCCGCCCCCACAGCCACTAGATCTAATCAAGCCAAAGACCACACCTTTAATCCCAGCTGGGAGGATAACTCCAACCTCACAGCCACAAAGGCCAATCAAACCAAAGACAGCAGGACTAAAGGATCAACAATCAGCTCGCCAAGACACCCAGTTCCTACCTGTCTCCCCCTCTTCCTGCCGCTGGTCTCAGGAGATCTCCAGAACTATAGTCTTAAATATGTAGAAGATAGAGTTCCTCCAACCCCTTTTATGGGGGAAACCAGATTTTCCCAGAGCAGATGACAATGCTCTAAAGAAGAAAGGAGATGGGAGGGGTCTTCAGGCTTCCTTGCAGGCTTAACTCATTCCTTGATGCCTGCACTGAGCTTCCCGAGGTACCAAGATTCTACAGTCCCTTTCTGAGTTACGAGGGTCAGAGGGAGGAAGAGACCTCAGCCCCAAGACTGTAATAGTCTGTCCTCCAGAATAGATATTGGCACACAGTAGGACTTCAGAGTTTGAATGATGAATGACTCAAACAGTCTGGGATTGTCCGGAAGATAGTTTACCCATTTGGTGCTTTCTTCTGTGTGAATGAGGCTGTCTTGGGCCCTGGCTGTATGAAAGAAGTGCTCTCTGAGTTGATGCTAAAGACCAGGTGAGGTTTCTTCATATTCATCACCCAGGATCCATCATGACAAAGCCAGAGCTCTTCTCTCCCTCCACTCCATCCCAAGAGATGGCGTGCTTTAATGGAAGGAATGCTGAACTAGGACCTAAGCAACGGCGTGTTGGTGTCTTCATTATCACTCAGAGTGAACTTGGGAAGATCACTGACCTTAGTGCTTCAGTTACCCTGTGGATAATTATATGAGCCAGCCTTCTGTCATTATAGGAAAGACCTGAGCTAATTAACTTACAAAAGACAAGGCTTACCTACTTTTCAATTCTGGAGGTTCCAATCCTCGAATGAGTGGTCCCATTTCTTTAGGCTTTTGATGTCAGATGACAAGGACCAGAAATAAGTGTGTGACAGACAAAACCATGTACATCTTGAGCCAGGAAACAGGAAGGACAATGCAGGGGCCAAGATGTGATCATCACTGTTACTGTCTGTGTACCCCCTGGCCTAAGCACCTCCCAAAAAGCCCTTCTTTCAAGATCCACAGCATCTCCTATAATGCCAATCTGAGAACCAAGCTTTTAATATGTGGGCATTTAGACAGCGTTCAGCATCCAAATTACAGCAGTAATTATCTTTGTTCTTATGAGGTTATTGCAAGATTAAATGAGCTAATGAATTTGAAGAACTTTTCAGACAAATGCAAACCCCACATTTTGCATGGGGATAGAACTTCGCTAGATGTTAATCTTTTAAAATGTATTATTTATCACTTATTGATAAAAAATGAAAAAAAAACTGAGAGAAAGATGCAGGACAGTTATGGCAGAATGCATGATCTGGGATGGGGTGGGGTGGGGTGGGGGGAAGGGAAAGGGAAATATGCCTGAATTGAATTGGAAAATGATGTATGAAATACACAAAGCATCAATTATATATATATATATATATATATATTATTTAAAAAAATCTGTTGGGGGGCATGTTATGTGCATGTGGTGTGTGGTGCACAGACCTGAGTGTGATGTGGAGGCCAAAGAAGGTGTCGAATATCTTGTCACTCTGCATTATTCCCTTGAATTTGGAGCTATGGTGGCAGACAACAAGCCCCAGAAATCCTTCTGTCTCGTCCCCAATGATGCTGGGTTTATAGGAATATAGGCACACATACTTATTAATTAATTAATTAAATTTTATTTTACATGTATGGATGTTTTGCCTGCATGTATTTAAGTACCCCTTTAGGCTAGAAGAAGGTGTTGGATCCACTGGAACTGGAATTGTGGACAGTTGTCCCACTGCCATATTTGTGCATGCTAGGAACTGAACCCTAGTCCTCCGTAAGAGCAGCCAGTGCTATTAAATGCTGAGCCATCTCTCCAACCCTTGCCCAGATTTTTACATAGGTCTTGGGGATTCAAACTCAGGTCCTTGAGCTTGCATGGCAAATTCTGTTACCTGCTGACTGATCTCTTCAGTGTGATGGGTAATATTTATTTATTTATTTATTTATTTATTTATTTATTTATAATTTTTATGTGTGTATGAGTGTATTGCCTGCATGTATGTAAGTCCACTCATCATGTCATGCAATGCCTGTGGAGGTCAGAAGAGGGTATTGGACCCTAGAACTGGAGTTAAGACACTTGTTAGCTGCCATGTGAGTGCTGGGAATTTAACCCAGGTCCTCTGCAAGAGCAACAAGTGCTCTTAACCACTGAGGCATCTCTCCAGCCCCATGATGGGTAATCTTGATTGTCAGGTGGCTTGCTTGCTTTCATTTCTTGCTGGTTATTGTCCTGCTGCTGCTGCCGCTGCTGCTGTCCTCCTCTGCAGCCATGAGAACCCAGCCTCTTCAGTCTTCCAGTGTGGACTGAAGACTCACAGATCTCCAGGAATCCTCCAGGCTTCAGCATCAGATTGGGACTGCTGAGACAACCAGCTTCATGGACTGGGCAGCTACCAGGTTCTCAGCCTCTCCAGCATACAGACAGCCACTGTTGGACTTCCCAGTCTATACTGTGTAAGCCAATCTAATAACTCACCTTCATGATGTATACTCTTCTATCAGTTTTACTCATCTAGAGAGCCCTGATGACTAACTACACTGGGCAAAAGGCCCAAGGAATATAGCATAGCTCCTCATCCGCTGCTGTTCCCTGGAGACCCGCAGCTCCTTCTTTTGCTCACATCTGTCTACCCCTCAGAGCCTCAAAGACACTGTGGGATCTCCAGTCTCCAGTTCACTGAACACTTCGTCTGTTCCTCTTTCCCTGTGGACTGCTCTTATCACGTGCATGCGGTTGGCCACCTGAGGAAGGCAGATGCACAGCAGCAGCCTCTGCTTTTCAGTGTCCCTTTGAGAAACACTGCTTAATGCAAGACTGAAAGCAACAGGTAGCTAACGACATCCCTGTCTTGCTACTGGACTTCATTCAGTGGGCTGCTATAACTGCTGCACATCTATCTATAACTTATTTGATACATTTAGATTTCTTGGTTACAATTTGACCAAAAACTGATAATTACAGTCTGCCTCATTGATCTAAACCATGGGATGTTGTATTAATTACTTTTCTCATTGATGTCACAAAAGGCAACTTAAGGATGGAAGGATTTATTGTGGCTCATGGTTTGAGGGGATCCCTATTCTGACAGGAAAGGCTGCTGGTCACACTGTATCTAGTTAGGAAGCAGAATAGGCCTGCTCAAGTCACTTTCTCCTATTTTACTTTTTATTCAGTCCAGGCCCCTGCCCATGTGATGGTGCTAACTGATCGATGGTGAGTCAGCCCTTCTCACTTAAAATTCTGTGCAGACACCCTCAAATCAGAACTAGAAATGTGTAACCTAGATGACTGTAAATCTAGTCGGCCATGAAAATTAGCCATGACAGGTACCTGTGGAGGATTCCCCAGGCCCTTCCTCCCTCCACAGCTAGCCACAGAGAAAGCCCTAAGGTGCTGTTAGGGCCTTGTGGAAAGAAGGGAAGCGCTGTGGTTTTAGTCATGAGAGAGCAGATTTGACAGAGAAGCATGCACACATGCCAAGACACATACATGAACACATAGTCAAGCACAAAACCACACACATGCACACACAAGTAAACATATAACTCACACATGCATGCACATACACATGTGCAAACACACATGCAGACATGTGCTCAAACACAAACACAAAATACAATAATTCACACACATATGCACATGACCACACACATATACATATGCACATAAGAACATACATATAAGTACATACAAGAATGAACGTCGACACATACACACAGCAAGACATGCACACTAATACACAACACACGCTAATAAGCATGCATACTTGGACAGATGCTACACATGTGCACAAACATAAATGTCTGCATGCACACATATGCACAATTCGTAAACAATATATATACATGCACATGGCCATGTGTGCACCAAGACATGTGTTTATATACACATGCTCACACACATATGCACATGTGTGTACACACATACAAATACCCACACAACTCTGTGCACATGTTTGCACACACCTGTACATACAGTTACACACATATACATGAACACACATATGAGCTCACAGACATGGACACATGCACATACACGCAGCCAAGCACACATCAACATGAGCGTAGGTGCACACACAACACATGCACATATGCACAGTCAAGCACACATCAACATGAGCATGGGTGCACACACGTGTGTCAGAAAGAGGCAGAAGTTTGAACACGTTGTCTCCAAGCTAAAGCACGGGAATTCCTTAGTCCTAGAGGGACAGGAATGGAATGGGAAGGAAATAAACTTGTTTTCCAGAGAGCTGGAGTTCAGAACGTGGAGCCAAGAAGCCGGGATGTGGGTAGAACCCTCTCCACTGTGTGTTCTGTTGAATAACCCATGCGGGCAGCCCTGTCATGGGAAACATCAAAGGCTCTGCCATTCCAGAAACCAGCGCACTGCACCCCAGGCCCAGAGCTCCATGGCAGCTCTGGTTTGTGCTTCATGGTCAGAGGTGAAGACCTATCTGGCTATGAACTGCCTTTGGCATGAGCATTAGGAGATAAAGGCCAGCTTCACCAGGATTCCAGGTTCCCTAATTGCCTCTAGGGCTCTCCTTGCACTTTCTCCAATCAGGACCCAATTCCTCGTTTTAAAGGGAGTGAAACAAGGCTGTGACCCTGCAGACTCCCAGCCTTCTGACTGGAAGAACGAAAACATACCAAATACCAACTCTTGCTGCAGCTTCTAATCCCTTCCTATCTTTCTTCTTCAGGCATGTACCGATCCTTAGAAAATAAGATGGGGGTCCCTGAGTTCACTATAGTTCTTAACAAAGAGACTGCATTTTTGTTGTTATTTTGTTTTAAAGGCAGAGTCTCACGTTTCCCAGGTTGGCCTTGAACATGCCATGTGACCGAAAATGGCCTTGAACTCCTGACCCTCTACCTCCCAAGTGCTGGGATTATAGGCATGTGCCACCATGCTCATCCAGTGCTACAGATCGAACACAGAGCTTTGTACATGCTAGGCAAACACTCTACCAAGTGAGCCTCATCCCAGCTGAGGGTATGTTTTTTCTTACAATCTATTGATACAGAGCAGCAAAGAGAAAGCAAAAAAACCCACTGCAATTTGCCAATCATTGCCTTAGAACAAGAAAACCCCACCCCACATGTTGCACAGGAGGTAATTGAGGCTGAGGGAAAGGGAGGGGCTCACCCAAGGTCACGCAGCTGGTCTCTTTTCCTTGCTCTAATAAGCTGCTCTCTCCACAATGCTGTACTAAGTGCCAAACTGTAGCCCACCCTGAAAGAAGAAGAATTGAAGAACCAATCTCAAAGTCTGCATCTCAGCCATAGAACCCTCTGTGTTATGAGGCCCTAAGGAAATTTAACTCCCCCCTCCCAAAGTTTGAAGTAAGGAGGCCTCTCTTGAAAAATCAGTTAAAATGCCCTCCTTTATGCACATGCCAACTTTGACTTCAAAAAGACTTTATTCCCAAGGATAAACAACCCCGTGTTTGTGTAATATAATTAAGTGAAGGCATCTTTAAATGTCATACTAGCCTGTGCCCATTTCAAATTGTTATGCATCAACAGAACTTAACGAGATAGCCAAGCCTTCGCCTTGCTGTGAGACTGAGATAAGCCACCGCACTGTGGGCCCTTTAATAGATTGCCAAAATAAAGCATTTTCTATGCAAATTATTCATGCAGTGGGACAGCTAATCGCTTGCCAAGAGCCCGCCCACCGCCTCTCTGCAATTAGTCCTGAAGTTGAAGGAGCTCCAAACTCCGCAGGCACACTCGGGGCCTCCTGCTCCGATGGCTTGTTTTCAGGTTAACAGAAACTTTCTTTCTTCCCCCTGGTGGTAGGGCTTGGCCACCCCCGCAATGGAGTCAGTCCAGTAAGGGGAGTGTGTATGGGGGGAGGTAGATGGCAGGCAGAGAACAGAAGGCAGAGAGGGAGGACTGGCCCTGGATTTGCCCTGCCCTGGCCCTGACCCAATGTGTATAGTGTATGCCTGGGAGATAGCTCAGTCGGCAGAGCGTTTGCCCTGCAGTCATGAGGATCTGAATTTGATCTCCAGAACCCATAATAAGGTCTTCAGAACAGTGTGGTAGTGCACACTTGTCATCCCTGTACAGGAATCACACACACACACAGACATACACAGACACACACAGACACACAGTCACACACACAGTCTCACACACACACATACCACACACACACACATACACATACACATGCACACACACAAGACTATCGTGCTTTGAGCCTCAATTTTCCTCATCTATAAAAATGGACTGAACACTGGTCTGGGGACAGACTAGGAATTTAGGAAACCTGCGGAACGTAGGCCTACCACCCCTCACTTCTATCCTGCCTCAGGTATCCTGAGACAGCCAGAGGAGCGTCCCAGGAAATCCAACAATGACTGCTCTTCTCCTGACACCGCCCTCCCCCCCAATCACACAAACCAGTCGGCTCCCAAGAGTTCCCTCTGCTCTCTGGTTCTCTCAAGTTTCTCCAAAGAGACATGGTCTGTAGCTACTGCCGCTACCTTTCTCACCAACAACTTACCTGGGAGCCTTCTACATCATAACCAGACCAGGATGGACCTGGGAAAAGGAACCTGGGGTGTCTTTACCTAGTTTCCCCAGGGTAGTTTCCATGACCTGGGCTCACCTATTCCCTGTCCAAAAGAGGTCAGATTTTGATCAAGCCCAGACGAGAGCAGTGTTGATTCTAGTTCCAAGACACAGTGAGCTGAGCCAAATCTATGTTGTCCACAGGTGCAGACTTGTTCAAGGAGGAACCTCAGAGCCCAGGAGGGATAGTCACATATATGAGAGAGAAAAAAAGGAAACACCACGGCATTCACTAGTGGGGTCCAGCCTGGGGTAGCCCATGGCTTCTTAAGTCAATGGTCTGATATTTAACAGCAGGTTATGCTCCTCACTAGAATTTTTCACATCTAAATGGCACCTAGGGAGCAATGGCTGATGGGTATTTGCCTTTGGTATTCTTTATCACCCCGTGGCTCATCCCCAGAGCCCACACATGAAAGGATCATTTGGTTGGGCCCCAGAATATCAGCTATTCTCTTCCCCAAGTTCATTGCTGGTGACTCTGACAGTGCACCCCCATCTAAGCATGTGGCTGAGCCTGCTCTGAGGCCTGCCTAGAACTGCCACATAGGAGGGAGGTGGTGAAGGCCCATTCCCAGAGGAAATGAGCAGGAGGAGCAGCCCATCGAGCCTTCACTGCAGCTTTATCTTAGACAAAGCACTGGTCAGATCACTAGCCATGTACGGGATGCTCGTGGAGATGGGAAGGAACTTCAGCAGCTGATCCTATCTCGTTGGCTCACTCATGTCCTAGCTGCTGGGCTCCAGGACTGATCACTTTAATTATTTTAGGATTCAAGGTCTTGCCAAGCCACATGCCCAGGATCATCTTCCTAAACAGAGCTGTGTTTTGCTTGGGCTGGCTTTGCTCCACCAACCTCCCACGGCCCCTATGGCTGGGGCCTGCCACTGGTTGATAACCCGACATCCTTGACCCAGGGCTCTAGGAGGAGCGGGGTCCTCAGCTCTTCTCACTGAGCCGCATGATCTCCAGAGTCCTCCCTGTACTGGGTTGCATCAGGTACATTGAGAGAGCTGGATTATGCCTGGTGCTTGCCCTCACTACCTTCTTGTTCCTGTTGCTTGACTAGCTCCTGTACTGCAGCTGAGGGAAGGTAGGGTGCTGCCAGGGTGGGCTCTCTCTACCTACCTCATCATAGGCTACCTCCAAGTCCAGACCCCCTTACAGTCCTTCCACCTTGGTGGTCAGGCCTGCTCGTCGATATGAAGAGACGTGACCAAGCTGGTCCCCTAGTGCTTGCAGTTCTGGATATGTGGATCTGATACACAGAAGGGCAGGGCGAAGGCTGAGCTGTGGGACTCAGCCCTCCCAGAGAGGGCAGGCCTGGGAAGGTTCAGTGATGGGATGAAGGGGGAGAGGGAACACAGCAGGAACGTGGAGCACCAAAGAAGCTTTGCCCACATAGACAGTAGCCGAAGATGAACTATGATGGTCAATATTGACTGTCAACTTGACAAGATAAAGTCTGGAAGGGATTTTCTAGATTAGATTAACTGAGGTGGAAAGACCCACCCCAAAAGTGAGTGCAGCATCCCCTGGGCCAGGGTCCCAAACTGAATAAACGGGAGAAAGTGAGCCAAACACCAGCTTTCATCTCTATTTCCTGACCATAGAATCAATGTGATCAACTACTTCACATGCTCAAACTATGAGACAGAATGAACCCTTCCTTCCTTCTTCAATTCTTTTTTAAAATTTATTTATTTAATTTTATTTATTTTTGTATGTGTATGAATGTACTGTCTGCATGTAGGTTTGTGCAGCCGTGTTGTGCAATGCTGCAGACGTCAGAAGAGGGCGTCGGATTCCCCTGGAACTGGAGTTCTCCTGGAATTGGAGTTACAGATGGTTCTCAGCCGCCATGTGGGTGCTGGGGATCGAACCTGGGTCCTCTGCAAGAGCAGTCGGTGCTCTTAACCGCTAGGCCATCTCTCTAGCCCCCCCCTCTTCAATTCTTATCAGGCAGTGCCTATGGCAGTAACAAAGGTGTACACTGACCCTGTGTTTGGAGATCCAGAACTAGAAGAAGCCCCCACTCCTGCCTCACTGATCTCCTCTATCTCCTCCTCCCGTCTGATCACATGGCCCAATCCATGAAGATCAGCATTCAGCACAGATTGACTGGGCTTGGGTCATGTGCAGCCCCATCCCACACTGGACAGGTCCCCTGCAGGCATGACAACGGCAAAGTTCTGTGCCTCTTCGCTAGTCAATCTACTTCTCTCAGACTGCCTTGAACCCACTAGTGTTCAGGGCCCAGGAGGAGGCCCTACTCTGAAGGCACCAGGAATGTGGACGTTTAATCGCCTCAAAACCAAATGATTGATTCTAAGATACAGCCAGGGATGTACCTGATCTTTCCAACTGCTTCTAAAACTTCAGCTTGAGAGTTTTTCAAAGAACTAGATAAACACAGGCTTGTGGCCCCGTCCTCAATAGATACTGATTCGGGAGGTCTGAGGTGTTCCTATGAAGCTCTAAGGCAATCCAGGCTACAAGTTCATGGGTCACATTACGAGTATAAAGGATGTGGTTCAACTTCTCATTTTCCCGAGAGAAAGGCTTGCACTGACAGCAAGTAGGGCAGGGGATGCTGGCCACCCAACCAAACACCCAAGTCTGCAAGGTTCAGGTTCCTTTCTACTTTAGGAGGACAACAGAAGTCAGGCCAAACCCAGCAGGCCACGGAGCCACATGTCAGGCCTCTGGCCTGGCCCAGATGGCTGGGACACAGAGAGTGTTAGCTGCTGTCATTGGCTGGTCCCTCATTGACAGGTTGTCATTGATGGCAGAAACTTGGCCAATGGCAATCAATCAGGGGGTCCCGCGCTGCCTTAAATACCAGCAGAGCAAACAGCTTCAGACAATGCTGTGCCATATATCAATTACCAAGAGGCTGCGTGTTCCTCTGGGTGGAGGCAGCCAGAGTGAGCGGCCAGGGCTGCTGCCCCAGCTGATAAGGACCCGCATTGTTCGGGGACAGCTGGCAGCCCGATAAGGGTCTGCTCGAATGAGATAATGGCAGTGGGCAGACGCCTCGAGGCAGTTTAGAATTTCTTGGGTCTCCAAGAAAGGTTCTATTAAGCCCACTGACCCCAATTGAATATTAATTAGCTAATTAACGGATTTATTGTTCCACGCCATTTCTGGAGAGGCCATTTTTTTCGAGTGCCATTATTTTTGTAAATGATTTTTCGCATTGTGCATAATTGAATCTTCGCAGCTGCCAGCATCTTCTGCATGATTTGGCAAAAAAAAAGGCAGCAGAAGCACTTAGGGTTTTCTCCCCCACCCTCTCTCAGAACAAATGTTTTCAGCCCCTCCTGCTCCTGCTGGAGGAGGGGGAGCAGGGGGGACTCTCTGTTTCACAGGTTTGTTTTTTAAGCTCAACTGCAGCAGCGCCCACACTCCTTTTTCCTGCCTTTTGTAGGCAGCTTAGGGCCGAGACACTCCAGGCGGTCTTGCCCTAGCCCTGGCTGTCTTCAAACTGGCCAGACTTGGCCTTACTTAGCCTGAACCTCTTAAAGCTTTGTGCTTTCTATGGGAAGGTAGATAGAGGAAGCAAGACCCAAGCTGGTCCTACTCAGAACCCTCATAAAAGCTGGCTAGCTCTGAACTGCCATAGAGGACACTCTCACAGTGAAGGTGGCCTGGGTGCCTACCCTATCTACCCAACCTTAGGCTACCTTAGTGTTCTGGAGGAGGGGAATCCCCATCCTAGCACTTCTCTCTTGTTCTTTAATAAGTGTTTGCTCCAAATTCCACACCAAGGTTGCCTGGCTCCCTGAAGCTGGCATCTGCTTACAATAAGTTGACCCAGTCAGTCCCATAGGCAAATGGCTGATTGAATGGAGCCCAATCCTCAACAGAGGGCCTGACGTGGGAGGGTGCACATGCTGGGGTGGGCCCGCTGCGGACAGCTCAGCAATATTGTCAGGCAGCGTTGGGGAGCCCTGTTGGACCTCTCATCCCCTTCCGAATGGGTAATGAAGCCAGGGGCAGGCAGAGGCTCCAGGAATATTAGTCAGGGCCCCCTGGTGGGCGGGTCTAAGGAAGACTTGTGCCCAGGCTCTGCCCCTGGCCACCAGGGGCTGCAAAGCTTTATTGGGATTTTTTATTAAGCCACCTCTTCCTGCCCCCTCCTTGTCCCTATCCTGCTGTTTGTGCTCAGAAAGAGGAATTCTGGGATCTTTTCTACATGGGGACAAGAGTCAGGAAGGAGTTCTTGAGTCTGCCTCTGCCGGCACCGGCGGGGACCACTAGTCTCCCAGTTTCTACTCCTGTTCAGCACACAGACAAGCAGACTGTCATGGACATCCCCTCCAGGTACAAAGGGGTTGGAAGGGTCTAGGCAAGGTAATGCATATGTTAATTAGCTAGATTTAGCCCTTCCACAAGTCATAAGTCCTCCCCAAAACATATTGTGCACAATATATAAATACTACTTTATCTGTCAATTTACAAATGTAAACAATTGTAAAACATTGTAGAAGGGACAACAGATAGGTAGCTAAGAATGAGCACTGGTCTTTAGAGAGGGGAACTGAGTCATTCAGTCTCTGAACACCTTAGGGAATGGTATGCTCATTACCCACAAAGCAGCTTGAAAATGGAGAGTGGTCATCTTTTTTTTTTTATTTTTTATTTATTCTTGTATGTGTATGAATGTACTGTTTGCATGCAGGTTTGTGCACCCATGTCGTGCAACGCCACGGAGGTCAGAAGAGGGTGTCAGAATTTCCCTGGAACTGGAGTCAAAGACGGTTCTCAGCCGCCATGTGGGTGCTGGGGATCGAACCCGGGTCCTCTGCAAGAGCAGTCGGCGCTCTTAACCACTAGGCCATCTCTCCAGCCAGAGAGTGGTCATCTTTATACAGAATCTGTAATCCCCAGTCTCCCTCACCTAGTGACATTATTCAACTAATAATAGCAATAGCAATATTAGTACCTAGGGTAGTGTTAACTTAGGAGCTATTATAAGCCAAACACTGCACTAGACACTTTTGATCTGTCACCTCCTTTAGTCTTCCTGCTGTCCCTGTGAGGTAGGGACACTCATGAATTAACTGATGCAAGGCCATAGCAGCTGCACTAGAGACTTTACCAGGCGCTGGAACCCCTGCCTTTGATACTTTGTTTCTCAGTGCAAAACCCAGGCCCAAGGCTGATGCCTACAGGGAGATGTAACTCTGCTGCAGCAGGTGGACTCCATATGGTGCCTTTGCTCCTGGACTTTTTCAGAGGCTTGAAGTAGTCAGGTCAGGAAAGCCTATTACTACCCATGGTTTACACCTGACCCTCTGGGAACACAGCCTTGGTCAGCAGCAAGGTTCTTGGCAAGGGGTCCCATCCCGATCTGCATAGTCACATTCCCTAAGGTCAGACTTTCTATTTGGAAAAGAAGCAAAAAAAAAAAAATCATCTTTCCAACTCTCTGGATTTTGGAGGAAGATGATTTGATCCTCCCCAAGGTGCCGAAGATGATGTAGGTTCTGTACATCTGCAGAATCTGCCCGGAGACCTTCTCAGGTGGCCATGCTTAGGAAGAGGAAGCCTCCTGCTAAGAAGGCCGGGAGCCTGCCAGCCCACCCTGCCTTTCTGTTAATGTGCTGCAGTTGGAACCCTCCAGCATGGAAGAGCACTTCCTGCTGGCCTTTCTGGGGGCTTTAAGCCACAACTTGGGTCTTCAGGGGACCTTGCTTCTAGTTTCTTACTTTGTGCAGGAATGAAGGCCCAGAGAGTGGAGTATACCTGCTCAGTCACCCCACATAAGATAGCTCACCCAGATTCCAGCAAGCAGATCTCTGTATTCCTGGGAACACCACCACAGAGATTCAAGAGTCCTGGGGAGTCTCAAGTTCACAGTTCACTGCACATAGTTTGGAGTGGGGGGGGGGTTGGAAAAATCACTTTCTCTGAAGTCCTTTCCTTAACTGTAACGTGTGAATAGTAATAATGCCAGTTTCATCGCTGGAGCTGTGTGGAAGACTGAGCAGGAGGAGGGTCTCCACTCACCCAGCTGGGGCAACTCTTCCCTGCAGGGATGAGTCAGTGCCCCAGAGTGCCACAAGTCTCTCAAGCCTACAGCTAACTCATTATCAGGACATATGTCACTTTCAAATGAGCAATATATGGGAGGGGGCATGGAAGACTTCTGTTGTACTGGCAATATTCCTCTTCTTTGGGTGTTGGGAAAATCTGTTGAGCTCTACTGTGATTAGGGTGCTATTGATTGTACTATATTTGAATAAAAAGCGTACTTTGGAAAAGATGTATTAAAACCTGGAATACACAGATGCATGCAAACTTTCAAGATAAGACACGAGACCTAAAAACATATGTACGGTAGACTATCTTCTCCCAAGCCCCCTGTTACCTCTTATAATTGGACACCTTCAGAGGAAGCATACAAGGAATCTGGGCTGTGGAGGTGGAATGTTTCCAATGTCTTGACTAACAGTAATAGAACTTGGGCTCCAACAGACGGATTGGGGAAGACCATGGGGCTCCCATTCTCCAGTAGTCAGGACCAGCATGCAAGCTCGGACCAACAAAAGGCTCTTCGCCGAGCCAACCCAGCTACAAGTTGTTTTGAGGAAAAATATCTTAGCTACAATGGGCCTGAAAATCTGGAAATGGAAAGGAAGAGAAAGTTGAAGGGGGATAGAGACTGGAAGGGAGGAAGAAAGGGAGAGGGGGTGGAGAGAGGGAGAAAGCTACAAGGAAGAGGCAGGGCAGGGTTCTCAAGAGGGAGAGAGTTTGCCAGCTACAAGGTTTTTCTGTGAGCAAGCTTGGATATCAAAGTGGCCAGCGTGGGGCACCAGAGTCCCTTTCATAATCCAAGGCCGGAGATGTGGAGACCCGAGGTGGTGGCTCCTGCAGTTCCAGCCAGGCCAGGCCCTGGAGTAAGAAGGGCTGACTTGCACAGACCACCTCGAGAACCTGCTCTTGATCCTTCTCCCGACTGATGCTTCAGCCCTAGAGAAAGGTGGCCTTTAAGTTTTGCCTGCTTGGTAGTTGGTCTCCTGGGGCCCCATGCTGAGCCCACAGCTAGGCTCTGACCCCAGCTACAATTTGTGTGTCAATGGCTCCTCTCCTCAGGGAATAGGGTCAAATATTGGGGAGAATGTCAGACTGGATAGGAATGAAGATGTGCTAGAAGAGGGGAAAACAGATGCTCTTGTGTGTGTGTCGGGGGGATTGGAGCTGCCCGGAGAATGAAGAGTGGCTCAAGTCTCTCAAGGGGAAACTTGGGAGGCTTTGTGAACAGAGAAGAAGCAGATCTAGGAAGCAGCCAGTGCTCTTTACCTCTGAGCCATCTCTCCAGCCTCATGGCTGTGCCATTTGGAAAGGCTGTGGGACCTTGGTGGTGGAAATAGGTCATTAAGGGTGAGGCCTTTGAAGGTGAGGCTGGCCTCTAGCATATGTCATAAGTCCTTTGATTCATGACTATGTATGGACAGCCTCCATCACATGCTTTTGTCACCCATGCCTTCGTTGCCATGATGGATGGAAACCCTCTAAAGCCATGAGCCAAAACAAGTATTTCTTCTGTTAAGTTGTTTCTGTCAGGTACTGAAATCCTGGTGACACAAAGTAACCGATACGGATGTAGATCAGTACGGTAGTAAGAGCAGGGAGTGGGAATTGTGCTGGGCGAGTTCTAAGGGGGACTGAGTCCCGTGGCAGAAAAACACCAGAGAAAGATAGATAGTAAGCTGTTCCTTGGACATTAGGGAAGACCCTACAGGTCAGGGGAATCTATAATCTTGACTGGATGCAATGGAAGGGAGGACATTGGGAAGTGGACCATGCTTAGAGTTGAAGCAGGGGCAGAACTTACAGCCATCTGGGTACCACTGAAATGAGGCCAAGAGCCTGGTGCGTACATTTATTTTGGGACTCTGGAACCAGTGCTTCTTCTAAATGGAGTTTTTCTCCTTGCCTAGACATTTACTTACAAGCTTGAAGGTGCACAGGACTGGTAGAGTGCAGAAGGGGAGTTAGAGCACCTTTCTCTTTGAAGTGCTTCTGGCATTGAGAGTCAACAGGGACAAAGCAACAGTCTAATTCCTGCACGGCCCAAGTGTACACTGGGAAGGCTTTGACATGGCCGGCAGAGCAGGCCATGCCGCTTTCCCTTATAGCGCCCCTTCACACAGGGCTCAGTTACGAGATAAGCGTTAGTGTGCATATTCTGCTGTCAAGGCTGGGAGGAAAGCATTCAGGGACAGCTCACATCATGCGTCCCTTGGAAAGGTAACAATAGGCTTCCAGTATACGGCAGAAGAACCTTAAGGGCAATGCATCTCAGTCCTCAATAAAGGTCCAAAAAGCAGAGACAGATGGGAGTTCAGAGCTTAAGTTAGAAACTCCAAATTTAAAGAAAAACGTGTAAGGAAATAAACACATATAGACTTAAATTACAGATGCAGGCTGGGGATGTTACTCAATTGATAGAGTACTTGCCTAGCAGGCATGAAGTCCTGAGTTCAATTCTCAGCCCTACATAAACTGATGTGGTGGCACAAGCCTGAAATCCCAGCACCCAGGATTTAGGAGCAGAAGGGTCAGAAGTTCAAGTTCATCCTTGACTACAGAGTGAGTTCAAGGCTAGCCTGGGCTACACCAGACTATGCCTAGGAAAAAATGTTCAATCTTATCTATTACGTTTTGTGTTTTAAAACTATGGAACTATGGGCTCTAAATTGAAACATTCCCCCTGTAAGAAAGAGAGAAGATCACAAGACTCAGGAAGCTCCTGAATCTTTCAAAGCTAAGGAAGCTAAAGAAGTCACAAGACTTATAAGCCCCCCCCCCAAGGTTATCAGAATAGTAAACCATGGCTGGGAAGAGGAAACTCTTTGATGGAGCTGCTTACACATTGTTCAGGGAGCTCTAGGAATTCAGCTTTCTTTCTTTCTTTCTTTCTTTCTTTCTTTCTTTCTTTCTTTCTTTCTTTCTTTCTCTCTCTCTCTCTCTCTCTCTCTCTCTTTCTTTCTTTCTTTCTTTCTTTCTTTCTTTCTTTCTTTCTTGTATTTTTAAGACAGGGTCTCCCTTTAAGTCCCAGCTGGCCTGGAGCTCACCCTGTAGACCAGGCTGGCCTTGAACTCACAGAGATCCACCTGCCTCTGCCTCCCAAGTGCTAGGATTAAAGGCGTGTGCCACCACGCCTGCTGAATGCAGCTTTCTTAAGCCACCAGCCATTCTGGGGTGTGCTTCTCAGAGATGTAGTTCCATTTAAGTCACCCATGGTCCTGTAAGGGTGCTCAGTAAACTCACTGGTCCATAAAGCTAGACTTGCATGAAATCATTTCTTTGGTTTATCATTAGTGCCCTATCTGGGGTGAATTGATATGTTCATGTCTTCCTAGGAAAAGCCACACAACATTTAATTTTTCCACTTCTCTGGTTCTAGGCAGGGGAGCCACAATAAGAGATAGCTCAGCATTGTTTTCTGGAGTTACAGGTGCCTGGGCAGGGCCTTCTGTTTCTAGAATGATCCTTCCTCTTGAGGTGGTGAGCTTTCGTTTCCTGGAGCAGGGTACATCACGTTCCATGACCTCTTCCATTCTGGGCATCTGCTCTTGAGCCTTAGGGACTTGGCTGGGAGACTCCACACCATGGAGAGCTCCAGGGAGCTGGGTGGTCTTTACTGGCCCCTCTGGGTGCAACTTGGTTCTGTGGTCTTGCAGTTGAAGGTTTCTGCAGTCCTGGCATCCTGATAATTCCAACCCTTCTCACCACCTCTCTGTCCAGTTCCACAATTCAGAGCTCATCTTGCCTATTCTGTCCAGGCAATCTTGATGGGATGGTTCAGTGTGTTTCCAGATTCCAGGAAGAGCCTGTTGTCCAGGAAGGTTCTGTAGGGAACCACTGCCCAAGATGGGGCTGGGTGGAGGGTGAGAACAAGGCTCCTCCTTGAATGGGAAGTGTTTAGTAATTAGCCTTAATGAGGAGGGAAGGGTGGCCCATTTCATTGCAGGGAAATGGGATTTTTAAATCATTTCAAGGGCTGTGTCAGTTCTAAATGGCCTGTAGCTGGGCCTCTGAGGGGTGGTAATTAGCTCTCTTGTCTCTAATGAAAGCAGAGGGACAGAGGAGGGGGTCACTTAATGAACACGAGGATTAGCTCCCAAATAGGCCCTAAATACGAAGGCAGGTGCAGGAAGGAGTGAACAACAACAGCCTGGGGCTGGCAGAGCCCTTGGTTGAGAACAGCCAGCCTGTGAAAACTTACAGAGCATGGATCTAAGTTCTCTTGAGTCCTAAGACATTCATCCCAACTCCCCTTTTGCTGAGAGAGAGAGAGAGAGAGAGAGAGAGAGAGAGAGAGAGAGAGAGAGACAGACACTAGGAGTAGACAGTGGTCTGGTGTCCTCAGACCAGAAGTGAAAGATCTACTGTGTCACCTTGGCTGGAGTTTGGAAACCTACAGCCCTGGATGAAAGCCTAGGTGAAGCAAAGAGTGACACCTACAGGAAGCAGCCACCACGACCCTCCTGTAGCCTATGTTGCAGACAGGAGACCCTGGGCATCTCCCCCGCCTCCACCCAGCTTGTGAGTCACTAAGCTAAGAGAAAACCAGCAGTCTCAAGCTACATTTGTCCCAGGGTCTAGAAGTGGGGAGGGGGGGGCAAGGCTGACCCTCAACTCACAGACCCTCCCATGGCAGCAAACCAGCCAGGCTGAGAGGGGCGGGGGCTAGAGGGAAAGAAGAGCGGGGCTGCTTGGTCTCGCTAGCTCCCAATGTCCTGTGGCCCTCTGGGTATTGCTAATTCTTGCTTTTATAGCAAATTGTCTTTTTCCCTAGAAAACTAGTCGTGCAGAGTGGAGAGAAACCCACTTTCTGGATGCATCTTCCGCGCAGGGCAGTCATTCCAAGCGTTCAGAACAATCAGACCAGAATGCCCGGGAGAATCCGGAAGCCGTAGATCCAGCCGATGTGTCCCCAGCCGGTGGCATAATGGGACAAGGGGACCAGCGATGGCAGCCAAGAACCCAAACCCAATTTCTTTGTATTTTAGGGGAAATTTTTCTTATTAACCTGGAAAACAGGCTGGAGCACAGGTCACAGTAACCAGGAGGCTCTGCCTGGAGCAGGACAAGGATCAGGAGACCAAGTCTTCCATCATCACTTCTCTGGATTCAGTGTCCCTAAAGGGAACCCACTGGTGAAGATGATCTTGAAGGGTGGGTGAGCAGAGGCCACTCTATCATTACATTTGTGTGTGTGTGTGTGTGTGTGTGTGAGAGAGAGAGAGAGTGTGTGTGTGTGTTTGTGTGTGTGTGTGTGTGTGTGTGTGTGTGTGTGTGAAGTCAGAGGACAGCTTCTGGGAGTCAGTTCTCTTGTTCCATATGTGGGCCCCAGACATTGAACTCAGGTCATCAGTCTTGATGGCAAATGCTTTACCTACTGAGGCTTCTAACCAGCCCTCAGCCACTAAACAAGCTTCTCTCCACCTGCTCCGTGCTTTGGAACATGTTTAGCTCATTACCTTCTGATATGCTTCATCTCTCTCTCTCTCTCCCTCTAGACTGTCTCTTCCTGACACTTCCTCAGCTTACAGTATCAAACCTGGCATGTGGCAAGTACTTGATTCCTGTCAGTTGACTGACTGACTGATGGACTGACTTTCTGACTAAAGGATGGCACACCAGGGCCTGCCTCCCTGATAGACACCAGCTGGGGAATGGATGAGGAACCTAGTACTGCTTCTTCTGTCTAGTGTCCGCCACAGGCTAGGTTGGGCTGACACACTCCACTAGGACATGCAATGAAGGACAGATATGTCCCAGGCCCCTCCTCACCCAACGACTAATCCTCTGTGGGGAGAAATAGGAACAGAGTGTGGGGCCTACTGCATGTGTGTGAAGGCCAGAGGATAACAACTGTTATTTTTCAGAAGCCATCCACCTTGTGTTTTGAGAAAGGGTCTCTCATTGGTCTGAAATTTCACAGGTAGGCTAGGCTTGCTGGAGAGAAAAACCCCAGGATCCACCTGTCTCCACTGCCCAAGTTTTGACATTAGAAGTATGCACCACATATACAGATTTTTAATGTGGGTTCTGGGAATCAAACTCAGGTCCTCATGCTTGTGAGGCAATCGATTTACCAGTTGCACCATCTCCCCAGGCACAGAGCTCTGTCAGGGTCAAAGCTACTTTGGGATCCCTACACCCTTCCATTGCCCAGGCCTTTGCCTCGGGGAGTTTTCAGCTGAGTCACCTTCATGGAATGTAGACTCAGATCAGACCTGAGTTCAAATCTGAGTTGTAGAACTCAAAGAGCTCCTGGGGCCTCAGTTTCTTCAACATTCAAGTGGAGACAGATTGCGGAGAGGCTGAAATGGATCAGGTCTTCTTATATCATGGGCCGGACTTCCCCCTCGTCCAGGGCACCGTGCTCTGTCTAGACAGCATGAAAACCCCAGGAACAGCCTACAGCAAAGAGACCAGGCCTTCGGAAGTGAGCCAGGCTTTTGTGTAGGAGGTGCCCAGGAGCTGTTCTGGAAGAATGCCCAGGTCAGACCTGTGGACCTGGCACAGCCTGTGGAATGTGAAGTGCCCCACACCACTGCATGTCTGAACTTGCCATCAGCCAGCTGCAGCTATGAGCCCTGTGCACGTGACCATCTTCTAATGCTCAGGACAACTCAGAAGTAGGCTTTGCCAACATCCTCCTTTAGAGAAAAGGACACTCCTGTGAATAGAAGCCAAGTAACGCACCCAACTGCACAGCCGAGTGGGGAAGGTATGATCCCAGCAGCGTCGCCTGGCTCCCGAGCCTGCACTTAACCACCTCACTGCGCTACCTTTCCACGGGCAGCATCCCTGCAATTAGAAGCCTCTTTTGGACCCTTTCCCATCCTTTCTTCCCATTCCCTTTTCCTGTTCCTTCATCTTCCTGTTTCTTTCTTCCCCACCTCACATTCTTCTCCCTCCCTTGGGCCCTTTGAGACTCGCTGTGTAGCTGAGGATGACATCCAACTCCTGATCCTTCTGCCTCTACCTCCTTAGTGCTAGGGGGGCAGATGTGCCTCACTACGCCGGCTGCCATCTCCTGTTTTTTCTAATCTCTCTCTATTCTGCCCTGTCTCTGTGTTCTGTCTCTGACTCCTGACCCCATCCGTGACATGTGCTGAAGTTGGGAATGGAAGTTGATGCAGGAGAAGGGGAGCCTTGGGATTCTGAGGGGCCTTCTGAGTCTTCTACGGAAAGAGCTTCTTCTTCTTCCCAAAATGCAATGGGCAGATCCACTAGATCAGGAGATGTGACTGAGCCTGCCTCAGACCTGCAGCATCTTCCAGCCCTGGGAGACAAAACGGAGCTTTTCCAAACCCTGAGATACCCCAGCCCCTCAGCAGAGCCTCCTCAGAGAGCAGACCCAGGCCAACACTCTGTCTACAACCAACACTCAGGCAGGACCCTCTGGACCACCTTCTCTCTGGAATATGTGTGTGTCCCCAACAAGATGTGAGGATGGAGGGAGGGCCATCCATAGCCCTAGTACCACAGGCAGCCAAAGGATCCTAAGCTCCCAAGGGGTCTGGAATTCCCTGCCAGGCCCAAGGTCAGAGGAATATTTGGGGACCTATCTGTCCTGAGCACGGAACCCATGAACTCAGAGTGTCAAGGTCTGGGCAGCATCTACTGGGAGTCTTAGGTAGGTGTGCAGCCTGCGGTCTGGTGAGAGGGAAAATTGGGTGCTTTGAGATAGCCCAGCAGCACAGAGGGCTTCCGCCAGCTCTTGTGAACAAAAACTACTTGGTAAAGTCCAAACTGAGTGCAAGCCTGCTCCACATAGCTGCATTGGGAACGGGCTTTAAAGGCTAATTTCCCTCCCTAACGGCAAGCCCCCTCCTCCCTGAGCCTGTCCCCCAGATGACGTGAACAGCAACTGCCTTCTTCCTTCCTGATCTAACCCAAACTCCTGGAGAGATCATAAAGCTGAAACTCGGGTACAAGGAGCCCTGTCAAGCGATGTCCCATGCTTCAAAGAAGGATATCCAAGTGACTAAAGGGTAAAATGTAGTTTGACATGAAACTTATTCTTTGAGCACTGGGCCCAGCCAGGAATCCATGTTGTTTACTCATGGTAGAGATATAGGAGCTTTAGAGAATCAGAACCAGGGACCAAGAGCTGCTAAGCAGAAGGCAAGGCCATGGGTGGGGTTGGTTGGCTCCTGGACGTTGCAAAATGGCACCAAGGAGAAGGAGCTCCAGAGCAATTTACTTTTGGTGGTATCAAGAGTCTGAGAAAAGGGCTGGAGAGATGGCTCAATGGTTAAGAGTGCTGGCTGCTCTTGCAGAGGACCCAAGTTCGATTCCCAGCACCCACATGGTAGTTAATGACCAACCATCTGTTAACTCCATTTCTAATGGATCCAATGCCCTCTTCCTCAGGCATTGCACAACACTGGTGCACTCACATACATACGGCAATACAGTCATACATATAAAATAAAAATAATGAATAAAATATTTTTTAAAAAGAGTCTGAGAAGATCTGGGGATATCCTTTGTCCTCCTGTCCCAGGGATGAGAAGCCTAGACCTCCTAGTTCAACTAAAGCAGTGTGAAAGCACTGACCTGCAATGGTGGGGTGCTGTGCTTTCTCATCAGGTAGCAGTATTCTGGCAGTGTGCGTGTGTGTGTGTGTGTGTGTGTGTGTGTGTGTGTGTGTGTTTCATCTGATTATTCTCCCATGTTAAACCAGACTTGACCAAGTATTTTCGGAGCCAACCTATCTTCGCATCAACTCATCTGTAGTCATCCATTTCCAGGAAATTCAAGTTTCAGAGGTAACAGCTAGCTAAATATTGACTCACTGACATCATTTTCTCTGTGGCATTTTCTGCAAGGCTGATGTGTAGCTGCAGCTAGGAAGCATCTTTCCTGAGCCTGCCCTCATTTGGTGCCCTAGAGAAGTGGTTCTGGGGAATTACTCGGTGACAGATTTAATTAGCCTGGCCATGAATGGTGTCTGATGGCAGTAAGGGAGAAAAGCAATTGTCTCTTCAGAGATGAGCTCTTGCAGACAGCAATGTCATGTGGGTTCTGTGTGTCTCAAGATGTGGGACAAAAGATACCGACCGGGACCAGGCCCAGGAGGAAACGAGACCAGTGTGGGATTGCACGGTGGGCCCTCGAAGCAGCATGAAGACCAGAACAAATCTTTTCTCCAAACACTGGTCTGTGCTTCAGCTTCAGTCCAAGACCTTGGGATATGAGCTGGATCTGTAGTCCATGAGGCCCAGAACCTCTGTAGTGACATCTCTAATACCAGGCCACTAAGGAAGACAGGGAGAAGAGATGGGGCCCCCTGGGGTGGCTGTGGAAAGGGGGTTTTGTATATATTGCAAAGCCAGTGCACAGCCCCAGGGCCCCGTGTCCCACGCTGGAGCTGCTGCAGCCTCCAGTGCTTCTGCTCGGCCCCTTCTATCCTCCATCCTAGTTGTCCGTGGTGGGAAGCAATCCCCATGGATAACCAACCTAGGGCAATTCATACCCTATGCTTAACCAACTTCTGCTTGGCAGTGGCCCGGGAGGGAGCACTAGACTTTTCCCATGTCACCCCTGGAGAGTGGGAATCCCTTCCGGATGCATAGTCCCTAGACCATGGTAGTTACTGCAGCTCTGCCTCAGCTACTCCGTAGACGAGCTCAGTCTCTGCTGCCCTCTTCTCCTGCTGCCTTCACATGGTCAAGGCCAGGCCTGTGTGGCTTTGTCTTTAGAGCATCTGTGGACTGATATGGGGCTCTCTGGTGAGGAGCATCCTACTCAAGCCCTCAAGATGTCCAGCATAGCAACCCAAGCTCATGTTGGTCAGCACAGCTCTTCACAGCATAAACCTGGGCTTCTTGGCTTGGCTTACTGAGAATCAGATCAAACAACAACAACAACAACAACAACAATAAATTGGGTCCAAGATTCTGAGCTTGGCACATTCCATGCCATGCGGAGCCGGGGAAGCCCCCCATGATGTGTGAGAGTAGACAGAGTAGGTCTGGGGTCCTCTCAGAAGGCCAGCTCTTCTCTGGGGGCTTTCAAACTCTGCCTGCCTGACTTTGAGACTATCTCATTGTGAGTGAATTAATTGTTGTGCAACCTAGAGTGGTGAGACAAGTTAATT
This sequence comes from Rhizomys pruinosus, assembly GCA_009823505.1. Classification (NCBI taxonomy): domain Eukaryota; kingdom Metazoa; phylum Chordata; class Mammalia; order Rodentia; family Spalacidae; genus Rhizomys; species Rhizomys pruinosus. The sequence continues at coordinate 564,861 of VZQC01000396.1, forward strand.
ACATAATTACCGCAGAATGACATGTTATTTCATGGCTGCAATATGGTAACTCTGTTGGAAACAATTGTAATTGCCCAGAAACTGCATTCGAGTGGCTCCGTTATCTCTCCATAACCATGTAATTAACTCGTGTTACAACTTTATCTGCAGCAAACTCCGAAGTTAGGAGTTGGGTCTTTAGGGCAGGCAATATAGTCCTGAGGGCCCAGGCGGGGACTGGCAAAGGAGACTCCGCTACAGCCCAGGAAAGCAATCTGTGTTTCTAAGTTGAAGGAGAAAACTCCTCATTATAGACTACAGGCCTCATGTCTCTCTTGATGCACTCAACCTTGCTTCCAATCCACCATCAGACATAGTCACATCCTGTGTTCCAACCACACCAGATCCGCATCACACACAAATACCCACCAGCCTTTGCCTCTCCTCTCTCTGTGCAGGTGTGTGTGTGCAGCTCCTTTAGAGAAGGTAGATGTCTTGAAAGATGAAAACTGCTACCTCAAGTTCCTTGGCCCTTGCCATTCCTTCTCAGGGCCACAAAACTAACATTTGGAGAAGCGGCCTCCTCCAGTATCTACTCTGAAGCGTGGGGACAGTTAGGCTCTCAGATGTTGGCAGAGGCCGCCAGGGGCAGGCAGAGCTGGAAGCAATACTCAGGCTCTGTCATTGCTGGACTCTGTGACAAGAGGAAAATGGGCCCCAAGGAAGAGAAGCAAGGGGCCTGGGGCAGGGGCCTGTCCACATGGCCTCCTCTGGCCAGGCTTTTTTTATTGGTGCTCATTGGTCTTCTCCCCTCCCTTCCAGGAGCTGTGCCCAGCACCATGGCATTATCCCTCCTATACTGGGCGAGGCGAACTTAGCCAGGCAGATAGAAATGGCATGCTGTCTGCTTGTCTGCTGCAGGGCTGGCTGTCTTCTGGCCTAAGCTGACTGCCTGCTGGCTTGCCTTCCTGTCTTCCGTCTGACAGTGTGTCTATTGACTCGTCTGTCCCCATCTCTCTGCTGTCATCATGCCCTGCGTCTCTGCAGGGAACAGGCCCATCGCAGGTTTCCCCAGCATCGTTCTGTCTGTACAGTAGTGCACTGTCAGTTTTCCTGGCTTTTTCCTCCCTAACTCCACCACAGCTTCAGCCTTCCAGGCCCCTGGCAAACTCCTCAAGAGTAGGCACTGTGTCTCAATGATGATTTGGCCTCATGTCCAATTTGCTTGGGGTTAGCACAAGGCTGGGATGTAGAGTGAGGTTTGCTGAGTGACTAGCTGACTGTCTCCAGCCTGCATGGCCAAGCTGAAGGGAAAACAGGAAGCCAGGCTCTAGGTCAGGTCCAACATATACTATTTGTCACTGTGAAAAGGAGGAGGAGGGTATTGCCACAAGACAGGCTTAGGATGTGCAGCCTGACTATGGAGCAGGGCAGAGCTAGGCCTCCAAGCTCTGGAAAATCTCCTAGGGGTTCCAGTGAAGCTCCATGGAGCTTCATCCTGTCCCTGTTTTTAGGGGGTCTGCACAGGGCCAGGATACATGCTTGTCTGGGAAAGGGTGGACACCTGATCTCACCTATGGCTTGGGCACTCTGAGTTATTCCCTTCCTTCTGGCCCCCAAAGCCAAGCTAGTTCTCCCCCTGCTGGGCAAGAGCATGTGTATTAGCCATTCTCTGCTCTAAGCCCTACCTGCCCACCCAGGAGTACAGGCGACAGGGTGCCAGCTCTGGGTCAGTCATGTGAACAACACAGAGTCATATCCCCGGAAACATTCATAAGTTTAATCCACGCCAGTAATAAAATCGCATTACATTTCTCATAAAATAAATGTTCCCATTTATATACAGAAGACAGACTGTACAGGCCGAGCCTGGCCCCAAGAGGGGTCCCACACAGATGGACAGTGGCGGTGGAGAAAAGGCCACCGTCCCAATGAAAGTTCTAACTTGCAGGACAGCGGCTGGCCAGCCCGCGCAGGCAGAGTAGCTGGCCGGCCTGCCAAGCAGGTGGGCAGATGACAGTTGGGCCTAGAGGCCAGGCACCGGGCGTTACTGAACCTGGGATTCGAAGGTTCCATTGAGCTGCCCCTCCTCATAGTCCACCTGACACAAGATCATGTTGTTCTTCAGGAAGAATTTGTCTCCCACACAAAATCTAGAAAAATCCAAGCAAGAGAATAAAGTTACAGGATTGGTCCTCATGAGGAGTGGTCACAGCCTAGCCCACTAATGCCACCTGCTAGGTGGCATTAACTCCTGAACCTTCCAGAGGGATGGAAGAAATGTCACAGCAAGCAGGCCCTGCCATGTGGGGAGGTGGCCAGCCACAGGCCTCCCATCATTAGATCACCCAAGGAAGTATAGGAAGAACAGGGATAATGTATCCTAGTCCCAGAGAGGGTACAGAGAGGCCCCAGAGCCGGAAGTAAACAGAGAGGAGACGTAGGGAGAAGGGAAGGATAGAATGGCAGATCTTTGTATTCCTCTGCCTTCCCAGCTTACGGCAGCCATCCTTTCAACAGGGTCTGCAGGTTCCCAACAGCAGCTTCGAGGAGGTGACTCTGGTCTGCTGTTTATTCTCCAACTCAAGGAAGACCATACTCGTCTCCCCTAGTAAGACCTACGGTCGGGTCACAGGCTCAGTCCCAGCTGCAGATGTCAGTCCAACCACCAGGTGGCGATGGAACTTCACCTAGCCGTCCCAGGAGGTGGTCTGTCCAGAGCCCCAGCCAATTCAAGTGATTGCAGCAGGTCCCTCTGAACCTCACCCCAGGAACGTTTATATGAGTTTCTCCCCATGAGGGCTCTCAAGAAGAGGTCCTGCTTTTGTTGGTAAACCCCAGCCAGGGGTGAAGGCTGTGGCTCTTTATATCTCCCCAAGGCCTAGAGCCCAAAATTTCACAAAAGAGAGGGGACTGGTACCAGATTCACAGGAGTGGGGTAAGGAGTAGGGTGTTCTCTGAGGACGCCTCTCGCTCTGTGGGCCTGGAAGCCCCTGCTCACTGGATTGTATACATAAGCATATGCACATAAGGAAGCATGGCACACTCATGCTATCACTTGCATGTACATGATTAAACATGCAAGTGCATCCTCACCTCATCATGTATACAAAGTACACACACACTCTTGTGCACAGACAATTGCAGTCCCGTGCACACTAATTCCATGGACTTGTACCCACATATACTCAGGCATTTAAAATAGACACCCAAGCACATATCTCCGGGCATGATGGTGCACTCCTATAATCCTAGCACTTGGGAGACAGAGGCAGGCAGATCTTTGTGAGTTCAAGGCCAGCCTGGTTTACACAGCAAGTTTCAGCCTGCTGAGGCTACAGGGAGTCCCTGTCTCCAAACAAACATTAAAAAATTAAGAGTTGCTGGGTGTGGTGGCATATGTCTTTAATCCCAGCACTTGAGAGGAAGAGGCAGGTGGATCTTTCTGAGTTCAAGGCCACCTGGTCTACATAGTAAGTTCCAGGCCAGTTTGGGCTATAGGAAGATCTTGTCTCAAAAGGATCCAAAAAATTAGAGTTAACTTGGGGTAGAGATGTAGCTTATTTGGTAGAGAGCTTGCCTCGCATGTACTGAATTCAATTCCCAGGAATGCATATCCCAGCTATGGCGGTACATGCCTATAATCCCACCACCCAGGGGACACAGGTAGGAGGATCAGAAGTTCAAGGCATCCTTGGCTACATAGCAAGTTTGAAGCCAGCCTGGGCTACATAGACCCTGTCACAAACAATTCCGCAGATACACATATACACTCACACTACATACACTATACCCACACAGAAAACTCATGCACACCTCATCATTACATTCATACAAAAACTTGCCATACCGCCAGGTGTGATGGTGCATGCCTTTAACCCTAGCACTCTGGAGGCAGAGGCAGGCAGATCTCTGTGAGTTCAAGGCCAGCCTGGTCTACAGAGTGAGTTCAAGGCCAGCCTGGTCTACAGAGTGAGTTCCAGGCTAGCTGGGGTTATAGGGAGACCCTGTCTCAAAAAAAAAAAAAAACTTGCCATACCAATGTGTGTATGCCAGTATAGGTGTGTACACATCTGACCACAGGGAGAAACAGGCACACACACACACACACACACACACGCACACAAACACACACATGCCACCACCACCACCATCACAACAGCATGCATACCAATTACATACACAGAACCCACACTAGGCTGGGGTCCGGGAGTGTGTGGGGTTGCCTGAGAGCCGGGCACTCACCTCTGGTTGCAGAGCTGGCAGGCGAAGCAGTCAAGGTGATACACATTGTCTCGGGCCCGCATCACCATCTCGAAAGCTGGGATCAGTTTGCTGCAAGCAGCACAGTTTCCTGTAGTGCCAAAGAGCCTGCCAGGGGAAAAGCACAGAGGACTCCAGGGCCTGCCAGGGAGCGCCCTCCACCCAGGGTTCTGTCCATGGGGCAGCAGGTCAGCCTGGCCAAGCAGCCTGGCTGCTACATCTAGATCCTACCAGATCAGGCTTCAGAGAAACTGGTATCTCACTCCCCACGTAGGATCAAGGGTTAGCTGATACCATCCACCTAAACCCACTCTGGGTTTTCCCAGAGTCCCTCAAGCACGAGGGTAGGCTAGACCCCAAGCAAGGGCTTTATACCCAAACAAGCTAAAGGTGTCAGAGGCAGTCTACCAATGATGGACTGTGTCCTTGGAAAGTCACTTGGAGTCTCTCTGAGCCCCAGTTGCCTCAGTTGTCAGAGACCAAAACATACCCTCATGAGACAATGCACCTGCCAAAGCCTAACCCCTGAACTGTAACTTAGCCTGTGGTTCAAGGATGTTCTATGAGCTTACAAAGAACACCTCATCTGATCTCATAGCCCTGTGAGGTGGGAACAGGTATCACCCTTCCTTTTCAAGACAAGAATGAGTCACACAGAGAAAAACAACTGACAAGGGGGACATGGCCTGGCCCCTGCATGAGAATGATCTATGCCACTGAGCCGGCCTTCTTGCCTTTAAATCGCATGCTTGCTGAAGATGTAGCTCAGTTGGCAGAGAGCTTGTCTAGCATGCGGGAAGCCCTGGGTGCTACCCCAGCCCCACATAAATCTAGTATAGCTGCCCATATCTATACTCCCAGTCCTCAGGAGGTAGAGATGGAGGAACAGGAGGTGAAGGTAATCCTTGGCTACACAGTGAGTTTGAGGCTAGCCTAGCTTGCATGTCTCAAAAATTAGATAAATGCTTTATTCAGCCATTCTCTGCCTTGACCTCATGTGTCGTTTGCCCGGGTCTTCTTTCCCTTCTTGGGACCTTGGTTTATCTGTCTGTATAATGAAGATGTTGATCTGTTCCTGCCCAAAGATGCCTTTCACACAGAACCAATCCCCAAAGGACATTTCAAGGGCGTCTGGTACAAGTCTCTTTGGGGGGGCACCCCTCCTCTTAGTTGCTGGCTGCACAGCTCTAGGGACAGGAAATTCACTCTATCCCCATTCAGGGTAGTTCTTCAGTTCTTGACTGAATGTTCCAATGGTCTGAGCCAACCAAGTTCCTCCTAGCTTCTTTTCTCTTGAGTAAGCCCCAAGTGAGGCAGGGGGCTGAGAGGCATGGGAAGTGGGGGGCTCTAATCCCTGATTTGTAGAATGCAGGCTCAGGCACCTGCAGACCAGCCTGGCTCCATTATTCATCAGCCTGAGCTGCCTGGTGGCTCAGATAAAGGCAGACAAAAGCTTGGCCACAGCATCTGCCTGCCAGTGGGGCCTTTTCTGCCACCAGCAATTACTGTGAAGGGCCGGGCTCTGGGCAGCCACCCTTCCCCAACCTACTGGTCTACCTGGCCCCAGAAGTCATTCCTTACCTCTGTAAGAGCACAGAAAAAAGCTTCCAGCCCCTAGTGGCTGGCAGGGTCTAAAATGTTGTGGGTGCTTTTCCTGACAAGCCCGTCCTGTGCCATGTGTTCCTTCTGCCCGTCTGGGTGGCAGAAAGGACACTCCAACTACCAAGTTGACATCCTAAACCCACAAGGCCCCATTGTTGCCCCTGCCCCCAGCCTCAGTTCTTTCTCCAGCCTGGAAGCCTTAAGCCCCATTGCTTAAAAAAAAAAAATCTCCTTTTTTAAAAAAAGAGTGGGTAGAGAGAAGGCTCAGCAGTTAAGAGTATTTGTTGCTCTTTCAGAGAGCCCCAGGTTCAGTTCCCAGCACCTATATGGCAGCTAACAACTGTCCGTATGCACCTATGGATACTCAGACACACAAATACACATAAAAATAAAGAAATAAATAAAGCTTTCGGGCTGGAGAGCAGGCTTAGTGGTTAAAAGCACTTGTGACTCTTGCAGAGGACCCAGGGAAAGATCCTGGCATCCACATGGCAGCTAACAACCATCCGTAGCTCCAATTCCAGGGTACTCCAACGCCCTCTTCTGGCCTCTGCAGGCACTGCAAACACAGTGCACTTAAATACATGCAGACAAAACATCCATACATATAAAATAAAAATAAATAAATCTCTCTTAAAAATCACTTGCAGAAGGTGAGAATTGAAAGGAAAGGTGCACAAGGGTAAATCACAGGCTCTTCGGGGATGTTGGGACCTTCTGCGGATAACCCTGTCTCCCTCATCTTGCCCTGACTTGAGCAAAAGTCCCATCAGCCCTTACCCTGACCTGTTAATTAATGCGATGAGCCTTCCTTCCCCAAAACGCCCCAGCCACCATCCAGCAGCCTGTGACAGAGCCAAATGCAGGTGCTGGGTCTCAGCCAAGGCCCCTACTTCATGGCCGCCTTCCAGCCTTGCTGATGTCATAAATGGCCTAAAGGGAGGGTTAACTGGGGGAAGGCAGCCCCGGGGAATGGGATCCAGGCTGTGGGGGAGGAGTGAGTGCTCTGAGGAACGCAAGGCAGGGAAGCAGGATTCTTTCCACCACTTCACAGGGGGTGAATGGTATACAGAGGAAAGGTTCTAGGCTAAAGGCTCAGAGCTGGTTCAAACCCTGCTCTTTAAACCCACCAGCAGTCCCTGTCCTAGGGGATGGCTTCCTGCCAAGGCAAATGGAAAGGGAGGGCTCTGGGGAAGAGGTGAACAGGAGACTCCACGGGGAAGGAGGCCCAGGCAAGTCTGAGCGGCCTCATCTGCTCCTACAGGCCCCTGTGAGGTGTTGGCACTTGGGTTCCCAGATATATGTGTGAAACACCAGGCTGAAGCAGGCTAGTGACCACAGGGAGGATTAGCTTAGTGCCCAACAGCGATCAGTGCCTGCCTGGATGGTGTAGGGCCAAATCCAAGGAATTAAGGACAGGAGCCAGCTCTGCGGTGGCTCCTTGGCCACCTGGGAGAATGAGGGACTAGCATAATGGGCCAAGCATGTAGGCTGCTTGGTCCAGAGTATGGAACAGAGCTGGGCATGCAAGCAGGGCAGGGTGGGGAAGCCCACAGCGGGACCCACCTCAGGTAGTCGCGCCGGCACAAGATGAGGTTGGCCTTGGTGTAGAGGGTGGAGCCCACCTCGCCCAGGCGGCAGTCGCAGCAGGCACACTTGAGGCAGTCCTCGTGCCAGTACTTGTCCAGTGCCTTCAGCAGGTAGCGGTCCTTGATCTTGCGGTTACAGCCGGCACAGCCCTTCTGCCTCCCTTTAGGCTGGACGGACAGCATGGGCACACCTGTGATGGACACACAGACAGATGGGCACAGGGCTGCCTGGGACTCTGGGAGTGGGCAGTTTGTCACTTCTCTCTACTGCTTCTTCTAGGTTTGGAGCTCCCAGGGACCCTCCTTTCTACTTCCTCCCCTTTGGGGAACATGGCGTAGCCTATGTAAGTTCCTTGTCAAGAACCTTATAGAGGATGCAGGCCACCACTGGCTTGGTCTCCCTGAGCCACTCCTCCCCTTCCCAACCACTGTCACTTGTGTGATCTGATCCAGGCAGGCCCAGATCGTCCTAACACAGCCACCAATCACAGCAGGCACGAGAACGAGGGCCACTAAGATTCCCACATCTTCCTCATCCTCTCAAGTCTTCACAGGACAACACTTGAGGTACATCCGACCACTACACCTTGGTCCACATGCAGAATGGTAGAAGTTTGGGGCTGGCAGGAGGCGGCTCAGGGAGGTCAGTGTGGGGTTCCCCTCAGAAATGCTTCAGCCAGAGTCACCTGGCCTGAGGGAAGGAGGCTCTGGAACTGCTGGAGTCTGGTTTCTGTCCCCAGGATAGTAATCTCTGAGCCACCAGCTCCCTCCCAACCCCAAGAGCTTCCTGAGAATACAAGGAGAAACAAATACCAGGCAAGACTCAATGCGTACAGTCACTGCAGGCAGAGCCTGCTGGCGGGTAAGCGCATACACTCACACACACCCCTGTACAAGCATGATAGGCAGGTGTGGGCACACAGGCACATGTGCCCGGCCCATTCCCCTAGGACCATGAGGAAGGGCAGCTGAAAGGGAAGCAGGCACATCTGGCGTCCAGGGGCTGAAACACTCAGGGGTAGCCAGGAGGTATGACTGAGATGAAGAGGAGTCTGGGAGGGAGCACAAGGGCTCTCAGAAACCCAGCCTATGACTTCGCAAGGAGGGCTGTTCAAGAACCAGCCCCATCCCCAAAGGCTGAGGGCAGGGTGGAGGCCAACTCCTTCCACAACCATGACAAGCCAACGGAGCCCACCCTGCCCAGCTTTCCAGCAGGTGTGGGATCTCCGTCTCCACTGGCCCATCCTACCCCCAGGGTCCTGGCTCTTTCCAAGGCTGGAGTTCAGTTCCCAACCCTGGATCTTTCCCCCACCCAGAGCCTTCACACTGTGCCCACCCAGAGGTCCAGCTGCTGATCCACAGCCCTTTCTTCTTCTTCCCTCTTCAGGAAGAGATGCATCCTCTGGCTTTTAGGAAGAACCTGCCACCAAGGGCCCGAGGCTCACAGACATCAGGTCAGATCAGGTCAGATCAGGTCAAAGGGGTCTTCAGGCTTCCAGGCAAATGCTTTTCCTGTAGAGGTGGCTGGAAGATTATCGTAAGCCACTGCTGGGGCTGGCCCCCAGGACTCTTCCATACTGTGCTCTGTTTCAATCAAGCCTCCTCCTCCAAGTCTGCATGAGAGGAGTTTGACCTCTAAGAACCTAGGCCTGCAATAGTGCAGGACCAAGGAGACAGGTGAGGGCACAGAGGAAGAGGCCCCAAGTCTGCCCCTGGCAGGCAGAGGTTGACTCCATCTTCTTTCTTCAGTCTCTGTAGGGCCCTGTCTCTTAGTTCGCTGCCTAATTTCCTTATTGCAGCTCTAAAGGTTAATTGGTCTGAGAGCACTGGGCCTCAGGATGATACTGTCCTTGGGCTTGCCTGTGTCTCCTCTGACAGGGCCCAGCCCTGGTCATAGAGTAGGTTTCATGAGTGTTGAGGAACTGAGTAGTTCTTTCTGAGGCCTGGTCTACAGGGAGGGAATGAGGTGGAAAATAGAGGGGGGGTAAAATAGCTGTGTCTGGACAAGGCCTGGGGCTCCGAGACTGGGAAAACCATGGAGGGAGTGCCCGGCCAGCAGAGCTGTCCATATAAATGCTAGCATGGGCCACTAGCCAGGGTTGTTTGAGTTCTTCAAAACTGGTGTCCCTGTTGCTCACTTAGCATGGAGCATGCTCAGCCTTTCCCTGTCGTCCCTGCCAGGGCCACATAGTTAGGTAACTATCAGCAAGTGCGTGAAGAACTTCGTTCATCCTGGAGGAAGCTCCTAGCCTACTAGTTATACCTTCAAATGAGACTGGACAGTGGCTACCCACCCCCCACCCCACCCCCCAGTGCTGGAAGCATCTATCCCAACTTCTTGAGTCTGCACAGGCCAGCCGGCATTCCAGGCTTGCTCCGGCATGCCTGGCTGTTGAGGCTGCAAGGTGAGCTGGTGTCCTGCTGCTTGAGGACCCCATGGAACCCACAAGATGCTCCTGCATCCCTCCCCACCCCCACTCTATCTGTGCCCACCCACACCTAGGTTACTTAAGAGGCCTGGGCAAGGTTCTAATGGGGTGCGAAACTGATTCCTGAGCTCTGCAGAACTCTTACAGAACCCACAAGTTCTCTAAAATGTCCCATGTCCACCCAGACACTGGACACCAAGGCACACTAGGACCACTGGCATGCTTTTACCTGCAAAGGCTGAGGTCATGGGAGAAGCCTGTCACAGGAGTGCCTGTGGGCGGGCCTGGATCCTGTGGACGGCCTGGGCTCTGGGCTGTGGTTCCCTCAGCTGCCCAGTGAGACAAATGGAAACAACCCTTCCTCCCCTTGAAGTGGTTTTTGGCTTTCCAGGGCCAGGCCAGGAGATGTGAAAACACACCCTTGGGAAGGTGAAGGGGTGTTAAGGGGTTGTAGCTACCACCTCCTGCTCCCCAAATGGAAAGAGATGCTCCCCAGAGGACAGGGCTCTCACTCCTACCTCCCCAGCCCTCTTTAGCCTACCAGCCAGCCAGCCAGCCCCTTGCAGACCCCTCTGTCCCTCCCCGGCTGGCTCTGGGAGCAGGGCCTCAGGCCATGCACTTTCCATTAGGGAGATAGCAGCCCTCTACTGAAGTCCATTTGGGATCCATTTTAGTGTTATCTAAAAATCAAATCTACATGGTAATCCTTTTAACGTACTCCTGACTTCGGAAAAAAAAACAACAACAACAAAAAAAAACAGCTTTGCACTCTTTCAGGAAAGGTTTTAAAGCATTACCCAGTAATTACTACTCACCCGTGAAAACGCCCATCTTTTACAATGGAGGCTGCTTATGCCTGCCTACATGCCCAGGTACACGCTCAGGTGCACATACTAGGCCTGGCAAAACAATCAGTTCACTCAGTCCATATGCCACCTCCAATTCTCAGGGTACACAGGGATGGCATGTGAAGGGAGACAGGCCAAACTCCAGTCCCGCTTGCTGATGGAGGGAGGCGGCCAGGCTTCAGAGAAGCCTCCAGGTCTGACTCACTGGCAGCCAGACACCCTCAGTTCTGCAATCTGGGCCAAAGCCAGACACACCAGTGATGGGAAGGGACTGCCAGAGGTCACCTGTCCTGTCCCGTCCCCCACCTCTCCTTCCACTCTGGAGAAAGAACACCTTCGCAGAGAACTCCAGAGCTGCTTGCCAGCTAGACGCACAACCTCAGCACCCCCCACTCATCCAGCCCAGTCTAAGATGCTCCTCACCATCAGCACGTGCAGTTCTGCAAACAGCCAAGTCTGCGGGCTCTACCACAAGCAAGCCGGAGCCTTAGGAGAACACTGTTCCGGCCCCAGCTACCTTCTTTCAAGGCCAGTCTTCCATCTCAGTGTGTCTACTTCCTCCAGCCACAGGTCTGCATAGGCCACACCCCCTAGGGATGCCCCCTGCTGGAGAACCCTGCACCAGTGCTGGAGACTGCACCAGGCACCCGGGAACCCTCCCCATGCAGTACGTCCTGCCTGGCACGGTCGACCAGCCACTGACAGAACCCTGGAAGTCTACCCTTTCCAGCCCACCAGAGGATCTTGCTTAATTTTTGTTGCAGGGCTGGTGTTCAACACACTTTTCTAGGAAGAAATTCCAGGGTCCAGGCCATGTTGTTTGTCCACCAAAGGGCAGAGTCACCATGGACCTGAGACTAGGGGCTGGGACCTCAGACTTTGTAGGAGTTGGAGGCCTGGAGCAAGCCCTCTGCCTATATACCTCACCTTCTTGACCTGAACCTGTGACTTTTTAATTTTATTTCTAATTATGTATATATGTGTATGTCTGTGGATAGATATGAGCATGTGAGTGCAGTGCCTGCAGAGGCCAGAAGAGGGCATTGGATCCCTTGGAGCTGGAGTTACAGGTGCTGTGAGCCTCCCCATAAGAGTGCTGGGAACCAAACTCAGGTCTTTTGCAGGAGCAGTATGCACTTGTAACAGCTGAGCCATCTCTCTAGCCCTTTGTTTGTTTTCTGAGGCAGGTTCTCATGTAGCCCAGGCTGGCCTCACACACTCACCCTGTAGCTGAGGAAGACATTGAACTCTATTTTCCTGAGTTCATCTTCCAAGTGCTGGGATAACAGGTGTTTATCAGCATGCCAGGCCTTCTCTTTAACTTTTTAAGAAATCTTAATTTCCAGAAAAACTGCAAGAACAGGAATAATTCCTGAGTACCCATTTGCTTTGTCCTTTATCTTTATTCTTTGTATTTGTTATTTATTATCTCCTCCTCTTCCTCCTCCTCCTCCTCCTCCTCCTCCTCCTCCTCCTCCTCCTCCTCTTCTTCTTCTTCTTCTTCTTCTTCTTCTTCTTCTTCTTTTTTGTCTTTTTGAGACAGGATCTCCCTGCAGCCCCATCTGGCATGGAACTCTCTATGTAGACCAGGCTGGCCCTGAACTCACAGAGATCCACCTGCCTCTGCCTCCTGAGTGCTGGGATTAAAGGTGTGCACCACCATGCCTGGCCCCCCTGAATCTTCTTAAGAGTTGGTTTCAGACTTGAAGTCTCTGTACCCCTAGATGCTTTGGGTATGTAAAAAATGTTCCTAAGCTGGGTGTGGTAGTGCACACCTTTAATCCTAGCACTTGGGAGGCAGAGGCAGGCGGATCTTTGTGAGTTCAAGGCCAGCCTGGTCTACAGAGCGAATTCCAGGACCGCTGGGGCTACAGCGAGACTCTGTCTCAAAAAAACCAAAAAAAAAAAGTTCCTAAAAACAAGGATATTCTCTTACACAGCCACAGTACAATGATCAAAACCAGGAAATTAGCCTGTGTGGTGGCATGCACTTTTAATTCCAACACTCAGGAGGCAGAGGCAGTGGATCTCTGTGAATTCTAGGCCTGCCTGGGATACACAGTGAGACCTTGTCTCAAAATAAAACAAAATGCATGCACATGTACACACCTACACATACACACACACACACACACACACACACACACACACCTGGAAATTATCATTTGAGTCTTATTCTCTAATCTGGGCTCCTCATTCAAGTTACACTGGTTCTCCCAATAATATAGTTTATGGCATTGCATCCCATTGTCCACTTGAACCTGGGAGGATTCCCAAGCCTCTCCTTGTATCTGAAGATTCTGGCACTTTGGCCTATGGTGTTCTTAATTAATCCTGTGCATCCGTATTCTTCTTTGTTAAATGGGTACGAAAACAGCTGAGTTTGGAGTCACTGTGGATTATAAAAGAACCCTTAGGACAAGCCAAGTCTGGTTGTCATGACAGCACATGGGAAAGTTCAGCCTCATTCATAACCCTATGTCAGGTCCCTACAATAGAAGAGACACTTTTAAAGAGCAGTAAACTGATTTGAATGTGCAACTGTGCTTTTAGTCATATGGGCTCTGGTTAGAGTTCAGTGTCATCCAGAGGCTACTCTAGTGGTCAGCACAGCATGTCCAGGAAGAAGTCAGCACCATCTTCCCAGTAAGCAGCTCTGGTGGCTAGCCTAGTAGGAGAGGCCAGCTGTAGGGGTCAGAAGAAGGTCCCTTGGGGCTCTGAGGAGAGTCCTAGTGGTTCAGGCATGTACAGACTTGGTATCTCCAATAATCACTCAGTGGGCCTCTGTGCTGGCTCCATAGCAGGCCATATAAGCAGGAGAGGCAGCTGTAGATCCTACCCAGAGCCTCTCAGCAGACATGGCTGTCTGGTTTGGTTCAGGGCTCCTATCCTTCACCATGAGCGCCCTGCCCCAGGGATAGGCAGGGATCCTGGGCCGGGAAGTCTGACCTTGCACCCTAAGGGCTTTACTCACTCTGCTGTGTAAACATTACCATTACAGTCTAGCAGCAGGAAGTGAGGCCCAAGAAGGGTTCCTAACTTGTCAGTAAGTAGGAAACAGAAGCGGGTCAACCCCCTTGAATAAGGAAATTTGAAAGTGTAATCTAATTCTGCGGCATCTCTCTCAATCTCGTTTTCTCAGAGGTGACTCCATTCTGCACGGGTTCTCGCAGCCTGAGAGAAGGCCTCCATTTCACACTGGTTTTATCTCCACAATTTCTCGTCTCACTGCACTCCTATCCCAGGCCCTGCCACGAGGCAGGTGAGGCTTGAACTAATAGCATTTCCTACTCATTTGGAATCAAAAGCCAAGGAGAACAACTGTTGGAACGTGTGGCCACAGTCACCTGGCCCACGCTCATTACTGCCCCCTCTATGAGCCCATGTGAGGAATGGTGCTCTCTGGGTCAGGTGAGGGAGGGTAGTGGAGGCTCCCCTGGCCTCTAGCTCCCTATTGGGGCAGGGAGAGGAAGCCTGGGAGGCTAGGCTTGGCTTATGGGGTGATGACCAGCTCAGTGGAGAGATGGACGCCTTTGCCTCTGATGTGTGTTTTCTAAGGACCTTGAAAGAGAGGCTGAGGGGTAGACATTTAGAGACATGGGGTCTCAGCTTGCATTCCAGCTGTCGTTTCAGCTTTGTCTTAGTTTACTCATCTAATAAATGAGGACAGACTATGTTAAGAATTATCTTGTAGATTAATTTAGATAATAGATATGAAGTATTATAACAATGTTTGTCAAAACAGTTTAAGATAATCGGTTAGGAAACCAGAAGCTGTATTCCAGATGCAGGGTGATAAGAGTGGAGGGGAGGCTCAATCCATAGGCAGGGGCCCCAGAAGGTTCTGGAAGGAGCCTAACACAGGACAGGATGTTGTGGAAAGGTAGCCCCGCAATGCTTGTCTCCCCTAAAGGGCTAGGTTTCTCTCCTGGTCTTAGCAGTTCGCCACTAAAAAGACTGCCTGGTAGCACCCCAGCCCCTGCAGCCACTGTCACCCCTGCCACCGGATAGCGACATTCTACGTTGCCCCTTCCCGAGTGCTGCAGGCCAGGAGCTTTTTACTTATAAACTCACACTCATTGTGACCCAGTGATGGGAAAACTCATACAACTTGCCCCCAGGGCAAGCCTGGGAGTGCCCAAGGGAAACCAAAGAGCCCAGGTGCTGCAAGGTAGCACCCGAGCCCAGCTGGCCCTATCCTGGGGCCAGGGGTGGCACCGCACTGCCTTTTTCCTAAGCAGTGGGGAAAGTGAGCTTCACTTGGACCCTATGTGGATCTTGTTAATGAAGGAACCTGCAGGGACAGCTGAGGGCAGGATGGGGTCCGGGACGCTGAGCAGGGTGGAGTCCCCAGATGGACATTTCCAGTGCAGCAGGAGGAAGCAAGTGGCACTGGGGGAAAGCAGCCTGTCCCTAGCATCTTGTATCTAGACCCTGAGCCCCCGTGACCTTGACCTGTGAAGAAAAGAAAGCGCTGAGCTGAGGGCTCCCTTTCAGTGAGAGCTGGGAGTTCTGCACAGCCCAGAGTACAACAATAAACATCCTTGGGGGGCTGTCGTGGACCACCTGGGCTTCTATCACAGAACTCCAGAGGCTGGTGGTTTATAAGCAGCAAACACTTCTCTCAGTATGGAGGCTGGGATAGTCAAGATCAAGGTACTGGCTGCTGATTCATGTCTGATGAGGGCCTGCCTCCTGTCCACAGTTGTCTTCCTACTGTAACCTCACATGGCAGAAAGGATGGGGCCACGCATAAGGACACTAATCTCATTCATGAGGCTCTGCCCTTGAGGACCCCATCTCCTGACACTATTACTGGAGAGCTTGACGTTCAGCTCAGAGATTTGGTGGGGACACAGACATTCCAGGAGGAAGCCAAGAAGCTGCACGAGGACCAAGACCTCCCACGGCCTCCCTCAGTCTCTGCAGGTCTTCAGTGAGGACCCAGACACACAGGATGCTGTGCGTGCTCACTGGAGTTCATCCTTTAGAACGAGGCCTGACTTAGTAGCACAGTATCCGCTCTGAGCTCGCCCTCTCTGTGACAGCAGTGGGTATTGTCTTCTGATTCTACATCTCTACAGTCTCAGACTACGCGTCAGAAGCAACAGGTCCAACTAAAAGCGCTAATTCCCGTCCCCAAGACTGGCCTCTGTGCCCTGTGTCCATCTTCCCCTCGTGGTACCCACACCACTGCCGCCCCAACCCTGTGCTCCTAAAGAATGCAGCATCACACAGACGACACACATGGACGCACACACACTACACACATACTATATACACGCTACACACACACTACACACACAGTATACACACACTACACACACATTACACACACTACACACACACTACACACACTACACAGACAGGAAGACACACAGACACACAAGGACGCACACACACTACACACACTACACACACACTACACACACACTATACACACACTACACACACACTACACACACTACACTACACACACACTACACACACTACACACACTACACACATTACACACACACTACACACACTACACACACTACACACTACGCTACACATACACTACACACTACACACACACTACACACACTACACTACACACACACTACACACACTACACACACACTACACACACTACACACACTACACTACACACACACTACACACACACTACACACTAGACACACTACACACACACTACACACACTACACACACTACACAGACTACACACACTACACACACACTACACATACTACACACACTACACACACACTACACACTACACACACTACACACACTACATATACACTACACACACTACACAGACTACACACACTACACACACACTACACATACTACACACACTACGCACACTACACACACACTACACACTACACACACTACATATACACTACACACACTACACACACACTACACACTACACACACTACACACTACACACACACTACACACACATTACACATACTACACACACTACACACTATACACACTACGCACACACTACACACACTACACACTACACACTACACACACTACACACACATTACACACACTACACACACTACACACTACACACACACTACACACACTACACACACACTACACACACACTACACACACTATACACACTACACACTACACACACTACACACACATTACACATACTACACACACTACACACACTACACACACGCTATACACACACTACACACACTACACACTACACACACTACACACACACTACACACACCACACACACTACACACTACACATACACTACACACACTACACACACACTACACACACACTACACACACTACACACACACTACACAAACTACACACTACACACACTACACACACTACACACACACTACACACACTACACATACACTACACACACTACACTTACACTACACACACACTACACACACTACACACACACTACACAAACTACACACTACACACACTACACACACTACACACACTACACACACACTACACATACTACACACACACTACACACACTACGCACACTACACACACACTACACACTACACTACACACACACTACACACTACACACACACTACACACACAGTACACACACTACACTACACACACACTACACACACTACACACACTACACACACACTATACACACACTACACACACTACACTACACACACACTACACACACACTACACACACTACACACACTACACACACACTACACACACACTACACACACTATACACACTACACACACACTACACACACGTCCTGCTGCTCCCCATCCCAGCTTTCTCTTTCAAAAGCCTTATTTTTATTTATTTAATTTTTGAGACAGAGGTAGCCCAGGATGGTCTTGAACTCCCGATGTAGCTGAGGGTGACCTTGAATTTCTGATCCCCCCCCTTCACCTTCTGAGTGCTGGGGTTCTAGGCATGTACCACCATGCCCAGTTTATGCAGTGCTGGGGTTCTAGGCGTGTACCACCATGTCCAGTTTACACAGTGCTGGGGTTCTAGGCATGTACCGCCATGTCCAGTTTATGCAGTGCTGGGGTTCTAGGCATAGACTGTCATGCCTGGTTTATGCAGTGCTGGGGTTCTAGGCGTGTACCACCACGTCCAGTTTATGCAGTGCTGGGGTTCTAGGCATGGACTGCCATGCCCGGTTTATGCAGTGCTGGGGATCTAGCCCAGGGCTTCATACATGCTAGGCCAGCACTCTACCTACTGAGCTGTAGGCCTCGTCCTTCATGGCCCTCTTCCATCAATGTAGCTCCTAGCAGCCTGGTGCCCCACAAACCCATTCTTCACTCAGCAGTGGGAGAAGCCTTTCCAAATAAACCAGGGCACGTCACTGGCCAGTTTGGAACTTTCCTACACTTTCCAATGGGCTGGGCATAGCCATGGGCTCTTCCTATGGCTGCGATAGCCTCAAGTCCGCTGGCCTCTGCCTCGTCTTCCCACACTGAGCCCGGCCCTCTCTTCGGAGCTCCTTCCTGCCTCAAGGCCTTTGCGTATTCAGATTTCCTTCTTCCCTTCTCTTCCTGCAGCTTCAGCTTAACGGTGGGCTAAGGCCCTTCTCACCTGCAGTTCCTTAGTTAGACTCCACCCTGTTCCCTGCCCATTCGTCTCCTTTCAAATTTTCAGGGGATTTGCCATTGCTTTCACTTTATTTCAGCAAATTTACTGGGAAAAGGACTGGTTTCTCTCCCCAAAACAGAGGCCTGGGGAAGGTGTCATCCTGGAGGCCCTATTTGTCTGCCACTGTCTCTCCAGCACTGAGCCCCACAGCAGTCCTTTCTAAGCATCGCTTCCACTAATGGAATGGAGAGACTGAATGGTACCAAGCCAGGTATTACTGGCAAGCCTCGACTGACCAGAGTGGGTAGATTCACACAGCCATGGCTTCTGGGGGTTGGGGGCTTGATCAATACCACTGCTCTTCCACCACAAAGCCTGAGCCACCTGTGGCTCCACGGCCCCAAGAAAAAGGCAGAGCCAGCTGTAACAGACCTAGGTCCTGCCTGCCATAAGCAAACTCCTCTGTGTGTGTGTGTGTGTGTGTGTGTGTCTGTGTGCAGTCTGTATGCATGTGAGCATGGAAGCAAGAAGCCAACCACATGCGCTGCTCCTCAGAAGCCATCCGCTCTTTTTTTTTTTTTTTCTTTGAGAGAGGGTCTCAAGTAGCCCAGGCTGACCTCAACTATGTAGCTGAGGATGACCTTGAACCAGGTCCTAGTATTACAATCATGAGCCACCATGGCTAGTTTATACAGGGCTAGGGATAGAACCCAGGGCTCTGAGCATGCTAAGAAAGCAGTCTAGCCACTGAGCTACACTGCCCTATGCCAAGTTTCTTATGGGTGTCAGGGATTGAACTTGGGTCCTCATGTTTGCACAGCAGGCACCTGACTGCCTGGGCGATATCCCCACGCTACAAGTGAATTTTTGAGAGGTGTATTCCCGGGTTCCAGTAGAGAAGTGATAACAGTTGTACAAAGAGAAGCCCTTTATCCCTGTGATAGCGGACCAATGAAATCCTGTCCTTCAGACTCTGCAAACCTATAGGAAAGGAGACCTGGACTCGTACGTAAACACTCTGACCTCCTCAGGGAATGGTGGACAGAGAACTCAGAGTTCCGTGGAAGGCCAGCAGTGTCCTTTCCTCTGCAACTCTGTCCAGAACCCCTCTACAACCCATACAGATCTTGCTTCCTTCAACTCTTACCCAAAGGTCCTTTGAGTATATAAATATGATCACTCTTCCCTCTTAGCTTAGGCTGACCCTCTGGGAGCTAGTGAGAGGAAACTGAACCTGGAGTTTTCTATAGACAGCTCCAGGTCCAAACCTTTCTGTCTGGAGTAAGCAATCCATCCCAGGCTGTGGAAGCCAGGCCCCATGTTCCTTACAGATGTGCTGCCCGGAGCCGCACAGCTGTGGGAACCAGAGAGCATGCGTCTGGAAGCCACGTTCCCCAGACAGTGACTCAGCTGCTCCCCGGGCACCTGCAGAGCCCACGTCACTCATCTAATGAAACGGGGCTCCCAAGAGGCCTGCAATCTCCACAGAGGAGGAGGAGGACCCAGACTCTCGGACGAGTCTCCAATTCACAGCATCAGGAATGTGAGCACCAATGCGCTGAACCAGAAAACGAGAGTCTGGCAGGAGCTGCAGACACACCGTGAGCGTCGGGGGATCAGAGATTAGGGCCCTTCAAAATCAATTTTGAATTTAAACTTTTAAATCTGTTCTCCAGGCACAAAAAGGGACCCTCCAGCCAGGCTCGCCTACCCACCTGCTGAGGCCGCTTCCTTATTGAAGCTACTAGGAGAGGGGTGGGAGGAGGAGGAGCTGTGCTTTGCCCCAGGACAGAAGTGCAGGGGGTTCCTGGGTGCTGGCTGAAATAGCATAGGTTCAGAGCTTCTTGCTGACAGCCTGGGGGCTGCTTTGGGCCTGCCCTGCAGGCCCCTGTGGACCCTGATATTGCTGAGAATTCTCAAGGGGGCACCAGTGGATGAATCAGTTTTAAATATGGGCTTTGAAATGGATTCTAGACCAGCCACGGACTCCCAGGGAAAAGATCCTTGTTTGGAATAAGGATCCTTTCCTTAGAGGGAGAAGGCCTGGGGTGCAGACCCAGGGTGGCAAGAGTGGCCCAAGGCCTCACGGGATATTTGGCCTATGATGGCACATGCTGTCTATAACCAGGGAACTGCCTGTTGGTCAAGCTGCCATCTATCAGGCCACATCTGGGGGACTGCGGGGTCACAGGGATACACCCCGGGCAGTAGGCCCTCACCAGCAACCTGAGCAAAGCAGACCGTTCCAGCCAAACCCTGGAGAAGGCCACAGGGCTTGCAAGAGGAAGACCTCAGAAGCTTGGAACAATGAAGAACCTTCTAGGCAGCACAGTTTGGTTCCCTGCTCCTGTCTGGGTCCCTTTCAGCCTATAGTCAACCCAGATATTCCCAGGCTTTGGGTGAGGAAACTGTTGTATAACAAGCTTCTCTGATCCTAGGGTACCCTCAGCCCAGGCCTTCTCAGAGTTCTCCAAAACCCCAGGCTGGCTTCCAACCTTAAGCCACAGCCCTAAGACATAAACTGGGAGGACCATGAAGCAACCTGCAAGGAAGAAACAAGAGGGGCAACATAGAGAGTTCCCTATTTATTTAATTAATTAATTAATCTATTTATTTATTTTTTTAGTGTTTTCAAGACAGGGTCTCCCTATAGCCCCAGCTGTCCTGGAACTCACTCTGTAGACCAGGCTGGCCTTGAACTCACAAAGATCCGCCTGCCTCTGCTTCCCAAGAGAGTTCCTATAGCCCCAGCTGTCCTGGAACTCACTCTGTAGACCAGGCTGGCCTTGAACTCACAAAGATCCGCCTGCCTCTGCTTCCCAAGAGAGTTCCTATAGCCCCAGCTGTCCTGGAACTCACTCTGTAGACCAGGCTGGCCTTGAACTCACAAAGATCCGCCTGCCTCTGCTTCCCAAGAGAGTTCTCTATTTTAAAAAAGGAGCACTGGAAAAGGAGGCTGGGGTTCCCAGACTACACTGAGGAGAAGAGGCAGGGACCCCCTGGCTTGGGAGTGGCTGCTGGCTTTGCAAGGAAATTACAGCGAAGGTCTGGGTAATGCTCCTTTTAGTTACAGCATAAACTGCGGCAATAAAGCGTACCTGGGGAATGTTTAGAGAAAGCACTAATGATTTCTTCCCCAGTGGTTAATAAATTCACTTCCAGATCAATTTGTTCGCGATAGAGCCCGGCGAGCGGAACCCGCGCGGCGGGCACAGCCGAGTGTGTCTTTTTCAGTATAAATGATTTATTACGATGATTAGCGGCACATAAACAATTTAAAATACAACGCTAATTAGTTTGGGGAAGAAAGGAGGGGAAAAGCCACCCTGCCTCTCTCCTCATTATGTTCTACTTCTCTAAGTGTGTACTTTTTAATTAAATCCAAATGTCACAATAAATTTAAAGTGTTTTATTACCACTCGGACTAACTGAGGCAGTCAGGCAAGCCCCCCTCTCAGGCATCAGCGGGCACAGGGTGGGGGTGAGGATTGGGGGTGCCTGCACACATCTCTGTTCCAGGGGGAGTTCTCTAGGGACCTCTGCAAATCCCCCTCAGTTTCTGATAGCCCAGGGCTGGCAAACGCTAGGACCTCCCAAGTGCCTCCACCTTCCACTCCCCTTCCTGGCCAGGCCAAGTAAGACCTCCTTGCAGCTTGCTCTGAGCAGCTACTCCCCCACAGTGGTCCCACATTGTCCTGTACCCCCTCCACTCAGCCTTGAATGCTTTACCTACTGTCTTTGGCAGGGGGCACTTCCTGGCAACATCTTCTCAAGTGCCCCTTCCGAGGTGATGAGGCACTATTTGCTAATTCAACTTCCTGGATGAGGAAATGGAGCTCAGAGGTGGGCAGCAATTTATCTAATGCTTCAAAGCTAAGAAGACTTTGGCAAAGTCCTTGTTCGCCACGCTCTGTTGCATGCCAGGCCGGTCAGGTCTGCGCTCTGATTTCCACAGCTCAGGATTAGAGAGAGAGCTGGTGGCTTCTTGGGCAGGCCCCTTTCCAGATACATTTGAGGGGTTCGGTCAAGGTTTAGGACGCTTATAAATCTGGATTCAAGTTCGTGCTCTACCACTGAGCAACAAGGTAAATTTAGTCAAGTTCTCTAGAGTCTGTTTGCTTTAGTTTTTAAAACAGAAGCAGTCATACCCAACCTGCAGGGCAAAAGAATGCAAGCAGTTAAAGCAAGCAGAGGACTTTGCAATTCTTCACATGTTATGCAAGAATTGCTTTTAATAAGCCTCTGAAGTGAGCAGAAATAGTACTAACCCCATTCCATGGATCAGAAAACCAAGGCCAGCAAGGTTCCACTGAATCCCTGGAACCCAGTGGAGCCCAGATGGGAGGCAACGTCTCTTCCGGAAGCGAGGATAGCTAGTGTGGCTCCCTCCTAAACACTCCTCAGCACTTGGGGCTGGAGAGATGGCACAGAGGTTAAGAGCACTGACTGCTCTTACAGAAGTAAGAACTTCTTACAGAAGTTCGATTCTCAACACCCACATGGTAGCTAACAACTGTCCATAGCTCCAGTTCCAGGGGAATCCGAAGCTCTCTTCTGACCTCCGTAGGCCTTGCACAATATGGGTGCACTTACATACATGCAGATGATCAACTCGTACACATTTTTTAATAAAATATTTTTAATATTTAAAAAGAACAAATATCTTCATCCAGCAATTCTACTCCTAAGAACTCTTTTCCCAAGAGAAGTAGAGATGTTGGTCTGTGCAAACATACTTGCATTTGACTGTTTATTTATTTTTTTTTTTTTTGTCTTTTCGAGACAGGGTCTCCCTGTAGCCCCAGCTGTCCTGGAACTCACTCTGTAGACCAGGCTGGCCTTGAACTCACAAAGATCCGCCTGCCTCTGCCTCCCAAGTGCTAGGATTAAAGGCGTGCGCCACCACGCCCAGCTTGCATTTGACTGTTTATAGCAGCATCGTGCAGGACAAGCAAAACAAAGAAGCAGCCCAAATGTTTATCATTTGACAAACTGATAAAATATATATCCATGCACAATGCATTATTACTGGACCATGAAAAGGAATGAGGTACTGATTGTATTAGTTTGTCCTCCCAGGGCTCTCTGTTAAATGCCTATGTCCTTCAGGGACTATGCCCTGTTTGCAAAGCTTGATCTTGAGCCTGTTCTACCTGGGATAGCATGAGTGTGTGCATTGTGGTATGCGCAGAATGGCATATATTGTATGGGTCACAGGAAATACATAATGGCGTGCACAAAATGACTAGATCACAGTGGAGGCTCGGGAAGGATAGTGCCCTTGCCTGGGTGCCTGTAAGTCCCACCTGGGGCCTGTGAGGCCTGTCTGGGGGCAGGGTGTGCAAAGTCATATGGCTGGGAGGGATGGTGGCAAGGAGGCCTCGGGAGGGAAGAGCAGTGTGCCAGGCTGATAGCACCCTCCTGAAGCTAGTCTAAGAACGTGACTCACAAACATGAGGGATCCTGGCCAGCAGGCAGGCACACACTGGCAAGACGTGGCTACCCATCTCAGAGTCTGGCCAGCAGGTCTCATCTCCGCAAAGACAAGCCAGCTTCCATGTCTCTCACACATGGAAAGGGCCTCATGGAAGGGAAGCACAGCTCTGGTCTATAAGAGATATGTTTGGGCCTTGAATCCAATGGCTATGTGTCCACGCTGTAGGCATGAGGCTGGCTCCCATGCATCTCCACGGATTCATCATGGCTGCCATCTCAAGAAACTGCTCCTTAGGGAAACTCCCGTGCAATTTCTCCAAACTTCTCTTCCCAGGAAGCCTAGGGCTCAGAGGATGGCTGGGGTAAGGAGTGGCAGTTAGGGGTGACAGGAAGGGGTGGCAGGTACCCCCAGCTTTATGCAGCCACCAGCAGTTCCCTGGGGGAGCACAGCATCACCCATGTGGCAGGGCACATAAAACACTGTCCCTCATTTGAGTTCTGTGTAGGAGACACAAGCAGACTTTGGGCCTTAATTTATCCATAAGGAAAGTGAGGTTCAGAAGCCCAGCCTGCCCAGGGTCACACTCCAGTGGGTGTTCAAGCAATTCCCTGAGATCTCACAGAGGGTGACAGAGCAGGAGGGGGACAAGAGCCATGCTTGCCACTTCCCAAGCCTAAACCAAAGGGCCTCTGCAGTAATTAGGCCTGTAGGGAGATGCTGTTTCTTTTAAAGACATCTACAGATTTCAAATCTACATTCTCTGGGCCTATGGCCATGGGGTCCTCTCCCCTCAGAGGTAGATTTCACCCAGACATCTTCCCACTCCCACCACAGGCCCAGATTGCAGACTAAGAAGGAAACCAAAGGAAGGGAGGAAGGACTGCTGGGGGCGATGGGCGGGAGGACGCTCCTTCCCACCGCATGCCTCCTCCCGGCCTCTTCTGCTTTTAGCCCCCTTGATCTACTCTCTACAGAGTAGCCACGATGATTTGAATGAAAGGTCAACTCCATCGTGAGTCTCTGTTCCACCTAATGCCCTTCAAAGACTTCTGGTTGGCCTTAGTCCCAACCCTGCTTCCAATCAAGGTCTAGCTGCTCTGCCAATAACTGCCACTTTGGCCACACCAGTGGAGCTCCAGCTACTGACCCCTCTCTGGCCACCAACTCAGGGTCTACATCCTCTCTCAGACGAAGGAATCCTACGATTCTCAATGCCTGCCCGTGGACCTCCTTCAACTGGACACATTCGTTTTTCTCACCGTCCATTCAAGGAATTTACTAAGCTCCTTTGGCAGGACCTGGTTCTTGGTCCCTGTATTCTGATAATATTCATACCAACCCTGATGATTTTAATCACAAAAGTAGTTCTTATCAAGCTTCATTAGGTCAATTTGATTTCTTGATCAATTTTCTATCTCATAATGTGAAATTACTCCTGGCCTCATGTTTATTTTATTAGTATTATATTCATTAGACTCAATTATTTTTAAAAATTTAAGTGACTGTTTGGTTCATGATTGGGGGTTTTTTGGCTCATTTCAAATCTTAGAAATTAGAACTTCTGCCACTGTTGAGATTTCTTTTTGTGTGATTGTTTCTACCAGAAAATATTTCTGGAGCCAACTTCTGCAGTTCTAAATTTTGTCAGGAAGATTTGATTCTTCTGTCAATTTTTAGTCAATAACATATTTTACCAGGTGCAGTCTTAGCTGTTGCCAGCTTTACTTCGTGTTAATTATTTCAACCAATTTTATTTTTTTTTCTGGATTCTTTTTATACTTTGCATTTTCAATAATACTAATGAGGTATTATTCTCATGGATAAGGCGCAGTTTTGCTCTGAATCTGATAAAGCTACCTGAGATCAAAAAGCAGCAGCACAAAGGCATCCTCGGGGCAAGACGGCAGGTAAAAACACCACATTCTGCACCTGGATAGGGTCCAGGTTGCAACTGGGTGCCCCAAGAAGCCCTGCCACCTGCCCCCTGCTCCCCAGGGCCCTGGCCTCTGCCAAAAAGAGGCCTTATCGATGGAAAATGGCTTCTGGGTATGGGGAGGTGGGCGTGCAGCTACCTGGAAGAGGTAGCCTCCCCATCAACAGGCAAAAAGCCCGACGGCAATATGAGGCCTCAGCAGCCAGCCACCCTGCCGAGGCACACGGGCCAGGGCTGCTCAAGGACACACTAGAGGGCAACAGGCCAAGGACACACTAGAGGGCAACGGGCCAGGAAGGGGACCTTAGAATTCTGGCTTTTAACTCTGTGCTCCTCAAGTAACCATGGAATGCTCCAGCATGCAGAAGTCCTGTTCTCTCACAGGGAACTAGAGAGCTGCCCTTGCCTAAGCTCCGTTGTAGGCCAGTACGGAGCCCATCCCCATCTCACCTAGCAACAGCAAGTGGGGAAGGTCACATCTGTGATTAGGTGATGGAACTGTTGACTTCCTTCTTGTGAACAGACAGTCTCTCCTCATGGCTTTAGGAAGCAAGCTATGATAGAGAGGCTGCCATGCTGGAGAGGCCACAGGAACGAAATGAAGGGTGGCTTCCACTGGACAACCAGTCAAGGCCTTCAGTCCAATCCACCTGTCGGGAACAGAATCCTCACAGCAGGTGAATGAGAGAGATGAAAGCGGTCCTTTCCTCAGATGAATGTGAGAGGAGCCGACATCCCTGGTGGATACCTTCATGACCTCTCTGAGAGACTCTGAGGACCCAGGCAAGCTGCCCTGGATCCTAGGCTCATGGAAATGAGACAACAGTTTTGTATTGTGTTAAGTTGTTAAATTCTAAGCTATCTGTTTCATAGTTGTTTCAGACTACCCTCAGGCCACTGAGGGGTCTGGCAACCTGAATGCTATAGCCTCTCTTCAGAAGCACAAACCTGGGGTTACCAGAGTCAGGGGATGCAGGATTTGAACCCAGTCTATCTGTCTCAAAACCTGTGCAAACTCCATTTGTTTTCTAGAGTAAAGCCAAGAATCAGAGAGTTCAAATATGTGCTGGGATTAACAGGCAACCATACCCATCTGGGACCAGGGATGGCAGTTGACTTAAGGACACAGGAGAGAGAGAAGTTGGGATAGGGCAGGATGCTGGTGCAGGTCAGTGGAGCCCAGGCCAGCATTGCTCTGGCTCATCTGGGAAGCATGGGTTTCCCTTCCCCCTTTCTATTGAGTCACAGAGAACCAACCAGCAAAGCTGAATTATTAAAACGCCCGTCTGGGGTACCATGTGGATTTCTCTCCACGGAGACTGAGAGCAGAGAGACGGCTGCTCCCGCCACACGATATTAAAATGTCAGGAGTTTAAGGCCTGCGTTGGTTGAGTCATAAGTTATCAGCACCCAGTGAGGGCCGACAGAAAGCCTCCCTTAAATTATTAAGCAGAAAGCGTCAGACTGTAATATTTTGCTAAACCAAAGTACAGACACAGACAAAGATGTCATTTCAATATTTGAAACCAGCAAGTTTAATTTAAAATAAGAGCAAACCAATAAGCTCAGAACATCACGGCCATGAGAGGAAAATTATACTGTGAGGGGGGGGAAAAGTGGAAGGACTTAAGAAATTTATAAAAGTAATCTCCAAGTGGAAATTAGAAATCAAGGCCTAGAAACAGAATAACACAAAAGAAATATTACTGTCCACTTTCTAAATCAATATAACACTGCTCCACGCTGGAATTACCATGGTAACTCAAGTAAAAAGAATCAAGCAATTCTTATTATTTCAAAATAAAATCACAGCCTGAAGCCTGGGTTTTATTACAACCACTGATAGATCGCTGGCTTGTATTTATCTGAAATATTGCTTTTCAATCAGCTGGTTTATGAATGTACACAGGCTCTCACCAGCCCACTTACTGCCCCATTTTGAAGTGAGTGTGCCCTGCATCCTGGGTTAAGGTGGCTCTGCTAACACGAAGCTTCTTCTCCTTCCAGACTGTCCCCTGACTTTGCTAGACAGAGAGGAGTGGCAGGAAGCAGCAGTTGAAGTTGGGCTATGACCCCACCCCCAAGCTTGCTCTCAGAGGACTGGGCCAGAGCTCCAAAGACAGCCCCTCCACCCCCTTACCCACCACCCATAGCAAGCCACTTCTACTGCAGGGCATCTACAAACAGGCTCCCCCATGGACTGCAGGAGCTGGGAAAGGGAGCCAGCAAGCAGATCAGAGAATGAGCTCAGGACTCCATAGTCAGACCTCTTGGGTTCATAGCCCAGCTCTGGCACTAGAGGGCTGTGAGGCCTGGGACCAATTCGGCAAGCTTTTGTACTATGGTTTCTCATCTGTGAAATGAGGATTAGAAGACTGTCTTCTTCCTAAGGTTATCATGGGTATTAAATGAGATCACATAGGGAAGATGCTGGGGGTGGAAGGAGAGGCTGATTACAAAAATAGTCCTTATCTCCACACCTCTAGGTATCCACACCCCTTATGATAGGAGTTGGTACCTACCTTCAAGAGGGGAATCTGTTGTTCCACCCTTTGAACTTGGGCTGACCTTGTGATTTATTTTGGCCAATGGAATATGGCAGAAACAACAATATCCCCTTGCCTAACAGTGGCATCAAGAAGACTGGTGTGCTTCTACTCAGTCTAGACCCTTCTCTGCCATGATAACTAGGTAGATGAACTGTCTAGATGATGAGCGTCATGCAGTCTTGTTACCCCAGCACCTTGCGAAGCAGCCATCCTCCAGGTGTGAAGAGAAATAATCTAGCCAGACCCAGCCTAAATCACCAACTACAGATCCACAAGCTAAATAAATGTTTATTGTTTTGAGCTCTGAATTTTAGTTGGCCATGTAGCAATAACTGATACATATGCATAGCAAAATGTCTCACATTTAGGGTTCTGTAAAATGAAAGCTGCTGTTATGTTTATGACCCCTAAGGACTAAGAGACTGAAGCCAAAAAAATCACACTGCACAGAGCAGTGTTGGTTCACGAAGGCGGGAGGCTTTCGGTGTATCATGTGCATACAAGGACAGTAGATGTCAGGTGCTGCTCACATTGTAGAGATGAGGAAACTGACATTCAGTAAACGGTCTAAAGTCGCACAGCTCAGATCTTCTGAGCTACGACAGTAGATGACACTGAAGCCAGCAGTTCCCTCAGGAGAGCCCATTTGACATCCAGGAGAAGGGACAGGAGAGAACTAGTGATAAGGCCTACTAGGCCGTCACATTATTACTCATCTGCCCCTAAAACTTGGTCCAGCCTGTTCACTCCTCCCATCAGCCACTGTGGGCTCCTGCCTTAAAACATAAGCACAAGCCAACCAATGACAGACAAGCTTGTTGCTAGGTGGATGCTATCTCTGAACATGGCCAGCAAAAGGGGAAATGGCATGTCACGCAAGGGGACAACAGGAGCATGGAGATAGAGGCAAATGCTAGGAAGTAAGGAACACAAGCCACTGTGGATGTGTTAGACCTACATGGCTCAGCATGATGGTAAGGGTGGCAGTCAGTTTTAGGCAGAATGAACACCAGAGTGGAAGAGCTTGGCTTAGTGTGGCTGTAATAAGCACCAGGAAACAGATGGTAGGTGGGGTGGAAGACATAATGGCAGAAGAGAAAGGGATAGGTCCAGTCCCAGCTGAACACAGTCTAGGGGTATGCTAAGAAATACCAGGTATTGGAGAGATGACTCAGTGGTTAAGAGCACTGACTGCTCTTGCAGAGGACCCAGGTTCGAGTTCCAGCACCCACATGGTGGCTAAGAACCATCTTAGGTCAGGTGTGGTGGCGCACATCTTTAATCCCAGCACTTGGGAGGCAGAGGCAGGCAGATCTCTGTGAGTTCAAGGCCAGCCTGGTCTACAGAGGGAGCTCCAGGCCTGCTTGGACTAAAGGGAGACCCTGTCTCAAGAAGAGAAAAAAAAAAAATGCTAAGCCACCAGCCCTCCAGGGAAAGGCCCTGATATGCGGTGAGTTTGCCAGTTTCCCAGGTAGTTTCCCAGGTACCACTATTTCCATCACGGCTGATGCCAAGTTGCTGATGAGATGTCACTGAACTCAGAGTTGGAAGAGATGCACAAAGTCAGTTCTTGCAAGCTGACTCCACTGGATCGTTGTAGCCTGAGTATGGACCTGTCTTCTCTCAGCCTTAACCTGCCTCTTCTAATGGAGGGACTTGGGAAGAGCGATCTGGTGGCCTTTCCCATGACACCACCTGTCTTGCAGATCCAGACAGTAGTAACAAGTGAAGCTGGAGAGACGGCTCAGCGGTTAAGAGCACTGGCTGCTCTTACTGAGGATGTGGGTTCAGTTCTCAGCACCAACATGGTGGCTGTCATCTGTAACTCTAGTTCCAGGGTATCTGACGCCCTCTTCTCACTTCTCCAGGCATTTCATGACACGAGTGCACTTGCACACTTGCAGGCACTACATTCATACACATAAAATAAAGATAAACATTTTAAAAAGAATTCCCAAGATGGCAGACCTACTGGGCTCCATCCTGAGCTCCACGGAGAAGCCACCCAGCCTCAGTGACCAGGAGAGTCGGCACAAGGCCCGAGAGCAGGCTGCCCACCTGAAGAAGCTACAAGAGCAAGACAACAGAAAGTGGAGTTTTGGGGCTGGAGAGATGGCCTAGCGGTTAAGAGCGCCGACCACTCTTGTAGAGGACCCAGGTTCGATCCCCAGCACCCACATGGCGGCTGAGAACCGTCTGAAATTCCAATTTCAGGAGAACTCCAGTTCCAGGGGAATCCGAGACCCTCTTCTGACCTCCGCGGCATTGCACGACACGGGTGCACAGACCTGCATGCAGACAGTACATTCATGCACATACCGAAATAAAATAAAAAAAATAAATAAACAGAAAGTGGAGTTTCATAAAAGGATGGAGAAAGAGGTATGTGATTTCATCCAAGACAGTGGACAAGTGAAGAAAAAATTTCAGCCCATGAACAAAAAGAAAAAAAGAAAAAAAGAAAAAAGAAAAAGAAGTAAAGCCAGTTTGCCTCCCAGCAATGACCCAGAGCGACAAATGATAGTGAGGGCTCAGTGTTCATCCACGAGCAAGCCATGGCACTAGACTGGGACGGGGCTTATTTCAGATGATTGCACTGAAACGGAGCAGGGAGCAGGGAAGCCTCACACAGGTATTGGGCTTCCCGTTGATCAAGTGTATGCACGAACAGTACCTTATTTAATTCCTGTGACATAGTGACATAGCTAGCTGGTCTCACTGAGAACGAGGAGCTACAGAGGCAAAGCCACCTCAACACTGGGCGGACACATGAAACATGGGACATACGTTACACTGGCATAGCTAAGCACAATGGTACAGGTTGCAGCAGGGCTAATGCTACTTGGCACACTGGACCACCCATTCCCTTTTCTCTACCATCTCTCCTTAGTCTTCGTTGATCACGATTTTCTGGGAGGCCGTGTGGCCCTTGGGTATGAAGCTAAGCAACAGCTCTAGCCAGCTATAGATGAAGGTTACTTTACTAGTGTGGGGCACAGCTCAGGTGTGGGGGGAGCCTACCACCTCCTTACAACCCCACATGGCTTAGGAGCCCCTGGGCTCCCTTTCTCCTAGTTATATTACCAGAGCTCTGTCTTCTGCCAAAAGATGGTCCAGCCCCTCCAGCCACAGCCTTGAGCAGCCTCGAGCTGGCAGTCCAGTTGGGCTGTGACTGAACCTCATTATCTCCTTCATCTGGGACCACAGAGTGTCGGCCGCTGGCACTCACCGGCAGCCATCCACCTGTCCCAAGGGTGAGAGACCCAAGAAAACCTCCGTTTAGGTCCTGCTTACAAATGGAGCCTGCTGAGAGGCTCTGCAGATTGAAGAAGGTGGGACCAGACTGTCACTTAGCCTGACTTCAGGACAGAAGGTAGGGGAGGAAATGAATTCTCGGGAGAGGTAAAAGGCAGGCCCCAGCACATTTCCATGTGCTAAAAGCATCTTGAGGGGCATGTTCAGAGAGACAGCGAGGGAGAAAGGCTACTCCCACAGCCACAGAGGCCAAGTGGGTAGCCATGCTAATGCTGAGCCCCAGCACGCAAAGGGTGAAGCTTTTAGGCGAACAGCGGCTAGTGATCTCAGCTTCCCTGGTCTTAATGCTCCTGAAAGGCTCCCTGTAATTGGGCATCAGTAGTTAATGCAGTATTGACTGCATTACACGCTCCTGTGCCTCCCCCTCGCTAATGCCAATTGCATCACCTTGTACAGTCACTGGCTTGCTTAGCCAATAGCCGTTAAAAGCAATCCAAATCATGAATCATATGGGAAACTTTTAGCAAGACACCACCATCCAAGGAGACAATTTACAGTTGAGTTAATCTGGGTACATTAGCGAGACATGGATTCTGGACGACAGACCAATTTATGTTGTTTCCCTGTCCCCAACCCCCCTTAGTCCTCTGGTGTAGGTAAATGAACGGAAGAGCAGGGCACTGAGCAGAGCACCTGCCTCTCTGTCCAAGGTTCTGGGAGGGGCGGGGGAGCCCCATCTTTACAGACTCTCTGCCTGGCTGAGTTTGAACAGGAAGGGGTAGCGGCTGTCCGCACTGCTCAAGATGTGTGACGCCTCCCTCCCAGCAGTGGGGGCTGGTGATGGCAGGTGCAGATGGAGCGGTCCCTCCCGCTAGGCACTGGGTAAGTGCCAGGGCAAGTCTCTTCCCTGCCAGGCCGACCAGGCCTTTACTAGCCCTCAGCAGCCAAAAGTACCCACGAGGCTCTGCCTTCTTACAAATGGGTTCAGGTCCCTAGCATGGGATAGTAACAGGGCTTGTTCCCTGCCTACATACCTCCAGGGCCAGGAGGCCTGGGCCACACTGTGCCAGGTCTCTCCATGGTCTAGGGCATGATGGGACAGGCCAGGAGTTCCTGCTGGCAGCATAGCAAGGGCTGTCCAGTGTCTGCCTCTCCAACAAACAGAGTCAGCTGCCGAGGCAGTGTTCCTAGCAGTCATTAACAATTGAAGACTCTGCTGTCTGGTCCTCCTCAGCCCAGCTCCACTCTTCCTTAAGCATTTTTTTTTTTTTACTTATTAAAAATGCTCTGGGAATCATGTCTTGTGTTTAGTGCCACAATCTGCCCGCTGCTTCTTGTGGTCACCTCAGTCGTCCTGCTGGGCCTTTACAGAAGCACTTTAGACCTAGACCAGCCATGCTCCAGCAGGCATCTGGGCACATGCTGGCATCCCCAACTGGGTGCCCTCAGCATCCTTTCCTGCCCAGGGCCCCACAGTCCCAGCTCTCACTCTTCAACATGTCCCTACTCAAGGGGCCTGTTCTCTGACAGTGATGGTCAAAATTGATTTTCTGGGTTTCAGTAGGACTTTGCTCCAGACTTCAAGTGCCCTTCCCCAACCATGGCCATAGCTAATAGTCTGGTACCAGCCTAACGTGCAGATGCCAAGGGAGGAGGAAGAGCTATTTCTCCAGGAGACTTGAAGCTCAGACCCCTTTTGCTGACAGAGAGACCTAGCAACATTTAGAAAGCACAGACCCTGAGTTCCAGTAAAGAGGAGCTGGCTAGGCCAGAGCAAGCATCCAAATGAAAGCAATTAATCTTAAAACCTGAAGTTTAACTGTTTGCAAAACAGATCTTTCTGTCGCTGTGGTGACCCTTTGCTGTTTGACCTAATGGATTACTTCATTAATAATGCACTGTGCTTAAAAGCAAAAAAAAAATTTTTTTTCTGACAATTCAATACTTCAGAAAGTCTCTTAAACCCGTTGCTACGGCAAAACGATTGATATTTTATTATCTTTCAGAAGTGCAACATGAAAGGCCCGCGGCCCAGCAGAGCAAGGGCTTTGGTCCTTGGCAGCTGACAGACCTGACTTCAACCAGAGGAACCCAGTCTCTCTCTCAACAAGATGCAGTCAGGTGCAAAAAGGCATTGGGAAGGCTAACAGGATGCTCAAGGCCTGCCACCCCCAGACACAGGTGCTGTATGCAGCCCTAGGACCCAGGGCACTGAGGCCACCACCCAGCTCAGACAGCCACATTCTGGGAAAGGGCAAGTGTAGATGAAGTCAGGTAGTGGGTGTGGAGAGGCAGGTAAGTGGATTCACAGTCTTTCTCCATTCCCCAACGAAGACGCCGCCTTCAGGACCCTAGCCAGCTGCCTTCCTCATGCTGTGATGGACAGCACAGTTGTGTAGTGCCAGGTGGAGAGCTCTATACTGCATAGACAGCACAGGTAGTGAGTGGGGAGACACCTTGAGCTCCCCTCCCTAGGTCTGGTGTGGACCAAAGGAACTGTGTGCCCAGGACGGCTAAGTGAACAGCAGCCTGAAACATTCTGGGGTTCTTGGCCAGATATCTAGTCCAGACCCTGGGTGGAGGTGGGAGTCTTATCAGCATGGGACTAATCTTCCTGGACTGAGTTCTCCCACGTATAAAACTCAGGTCTTCTGGGATCTTGGCTTAGGCCTGGTTGGATCTTGGCTAAAGACAAATCCTGATTTCTACATGCTTCCCATAGTGATAGTCCCAGACAAAAAGGACAGATCCTTTGCATCCTTAAGTAATTTAGGTGGGTGGTGCTGAGGATCAAACCCAGAGCTTTGGCCATGGCAGGCAAGTGCTTACCACTGAGCTATACCTCTAGCACTCTATACTGGCTTACCAAGAGAGAAAGAGAACACAAGGTAGGGTATTACTGATGAAAGCAGCCAAATCAAGGCCTCCTCTCTCCCTGCCTTGCCTGATCCCAGACCTCCTCTCTGCATTCTATATAAAACTGCATCAATCTAGCCCTCTGATGGTCCACTAGAGTTCCAGAGGAAAGTCTGTGAATAGAGCACCTTGTGCTGAAGATGATCTTCCACGTGAGGCAGCCCAGAATCATCTAGTTCCCACTCTTTCCTCTCTTTCTTCACTCTGGCCAAGAGCCAGCCTTCAGGGACTTACTGTCCTCCGGTGTCCCCAGCACACACATACACAACCCCAGGCCAGAAACTTTAAAAGGCTCCCTCCCTGCATATGCCTTAGAAGGTATAGTCTGGGTCATTTGGATGAGACAGTAGCCAAGTGACCTTGAGCAAGTCACCTAACTTCCAGTTTTCACCACGGCAATAACATTCGTGGTGGGCAGAAGGCACCCGTCCAGTGGCGGACAGCCACCAGTCACTCCTTCGTGTCCCATTCCCGAAACACACAGCTTTTCCGGTCCCCCCCTGGAGGCAGATGCCAGCTGCGACATGGTGGCCAACAAGAGTGCTGGCTCTCCCTACAGCGCCTACAGAAAACATGAACCTCACTTACAGGGTCCTAGAGCCTGGGACTGCCAGGGAACTACCATTCCCTAGACCCTGGCGGTCCGTCTTAGGTTACAGGACAGAGGCTGCCTTTTACCTGCACCCCTGCACCCGGAGCTGGGGTTCCCCACTCATCATGACCACTTACTGCAAGGCACTCACTCCCAGCCAAGAAGACTTCGGGGTCTGTGGAACCACCTGCAAGTGGCGCCCTACAGCCTCGTGACCTCTCGGCCCTCGAGTCCTCCTGGATGCAGCCAGGTTCTTGACCACACGAGATCCAGGCCACCCTCACAAATCACTCCCCCTGGAGCTCCTGGCCCATGGCGGGACACTTTCTTCCTCTGGGCCAAACTCCCGCCTTCATGTTCAAGGCGACAGGGGATAGTGTCCAGCCCAGCAGGAGTCTCTCTCAACGAGTCATGCTCGTGGCCAGCGGTCCGTCGGAGGGCCCAGCTGGCCTTCCCTTAGCCGCCCAGGCATCCCGGCTTTCGCGCGGTCGTCCCGCTCGCCCCAGACTCTCTCTCTAGTCCGGTTCCCTCTCCCGGAAGCCTCAGATTTGCTGGGCGCTCAGCGCCTCTCAGGTTACACGGTCGGCGCGGGGTGATGGCTGCGGCGAGCAAACCGCAGCCGCAGAGACCCAACGCTCAACCCCGAGCGCCGCGGCGCGGAGACGCCAGGGCAGCGGGAGCCTGCACGCGGCCCCACGGCGCCGCGCCGCGCTCCGCCCGCGCACAGCTCCCCGGCTCGCCGCCTCGGGCCCGCAGCTCGCCCGCCCCGCCGGGTCCGCCCTCCCGGCCCGGCCCGCTCGGCGGGCGGCCCCTCAGCCCCCGCGTGCGCGCCCGCGTCCCGGTGCAGGGGAGCCCCGAGCGCCGCGGCGGGGGGCGAGGGCGTGGGAGGGGCTCCGGGACCCCCGGCCGCCACCTACCGTCCTCCTTGTCCAGCACCATCATCTCGGGCGCTCGGTGTCCAGCCGCAGCTCGGCTCGGCCGGGAAAAGGCGCCGACTCCGGGCGCGCTTCGGCTGGGCGGCCGGTCCTCGGGCAGCGAGCGAGCGGGCTCTAATTACCCGCTTGTCCGGCTCTTAACCTAGATTGCACTCAGCTAGAATTACATTCAGGAGTGAAGCACTTCGCAGATACAAAAGCAGTCTCACCTACTTTTGTGCCTCAGAATTGCAAGGAACTACGAACTGCAATTTAGAGAGAGAAAGAGAGAGGGAGAGAGAAGGGGGAAGAGAGGATCAGAGCCGTTTCTTTGATTCTCACCTTCTAAATGGCTCAATTTGCCCAGTATAATCTGTCTTAATGTAATTGCATTTGATAGCTCATAACCCTGGCTCTGGCAACGACACAGCTTTCAGCCT
The DNA here is from genome assembly GCA_009823505.1 of Rhizomys pruinosus. Classification (NCBI taxonomy): domain Eukaryota; kingdom Metazoa; phylum Chordata; class Mammalia; order Rodentia; family Spalacidae; genus Rhizomys; species Rhizomys pruinosus. Next base: position 601,219 of record VZQC01000396.1, read on the forward strand.
CATAAAGTGTTTTCCCCTCGGATTTAATCTGAATCTCAATCTAAAATTATATTCAAAGAGATGGGGGGATCTCGGCGGCCGTCTCCCGCTGCCTTTCTCCCTCAATGTATGAGGTTTGCACTCCTGCTACTGAATAAATGCACACATTTCCCGAGGCCCCCCTCCCTGCCGGGTTAATGGGGAGTGGAGACGCTCGGCTGCCCGGCTCTGCAGCGCCACCTGGAGGCCACTCCACTCCACCTCGGCCGTGGCTCTGCCCAGGTCCCAGGGTCCTTCCTGGTCTCCCATCAATCTGGTGGACGACCCTAGGCTGTCACTCCCAGCCCCTCCGCATTGATTTCTGCTTCTGGACCGGAGGGGTGTTTCGCTCATTCTGACTCTTCTCTACCAGCTCTGCCCGGGGTTTCTGACCGAGTCGCGGACTGTTTGGCAAAATTAACCCTCTGCAGAGCACAAAACCTCCTACTGTGAGTCCCAGGGCCACTGCCCCTGCTCCCAGCAGCGCCTCCTACGTCCAGCCAGTATCCTGATTCCGCGCAGGGGGCGTAGAGGGACGTCCATTTCAGCTTCTTTCTGAGCAGGCCTGGCTACTTGAAGGCTTTTCTCCCTCTGCAAATATTTATTGAGCACGTATTATGTGCCAAGCACTCACTATTCTAAGGCACTGGGAGGACAGCAAAGAAGATTCTGTTATGAAGCTGGCAATTCTTGCTCTATAACTCACACGGTGAGTAGGGAGACAGTGTCCATCTCCTCTATGATCCTGCTTGAGGGTGGTCCTCAGCCTGCATAATCCAGGAAGGCCAGCTACTTTAACATTTTAAACTCCATGATACTTCTCCCTAGATATTACAGACTCCAAAATGAAGTGGACATATGGTTTTTCTCCTGCTCAAGGAATGGTCCAGCAGATATGTTGGACACTTGGTCCTGGCAATTGCTTCTGAATGCCCTGGACGGCCACCAGATTGAAAGTCTATCCCTTTGCTGCCAGTTAACAAATGACGGAGATGGCAAGTCACTTCTGTCTCTGCCTCAGTTTCCCTGTTTATGAACTAGGCGACCCTTGTTCTGTCTCTAAGGTGACTGTGCCAATCAGATGAGAGAGACTTGTCAAATGTGCTCGGTAAACTATGGTGTTCTGGACAATGCAAGGTGTGGAACTAGCTCATACGAAGGAGACCTGGAGGCTAGGTCTTGCCCCTTCCATCCTGGGAGGCCTTGGTACTTGACAAGAGTGGAGAAGGAGGGGGCTGTAGCCCATCTTCCTCTCTCCTAGGCAGAGAAGTCAGGCTTTGAGGAAACCAAAGTGCAGCTGTTTCTAATGAGATGCCTCACCCGCAGCTCAGAGGGTTTCGCTTTCCCCTTCATCTTGAATACTTAATCCTAATAGTCCTTGAGTATATTTGATGTTAAATATATCATTTTGCTCAGACTCGCCGTCCCTCAGGACTGCAAGCTTGATCTCTCCTTGCCACTGCAGCCAGAGCTGTGCCCTCAAGCTCTGAGAAAAGCTTTAGCACTGCTGCCCCCGGGACTTCTAGTGCCTGCCCCCCTTCCCTGCTATGCACTGGGGGCTGGTTGATATAGCAAGGGCAAGGCCTGGCAAGGGTATCTTCTTGCAGGGGAAACCACTGGGCTCCCAGGACGCATTCACTCTCTGAGGCCTGCAACCTTGATCCTGGTCTCCAGGGGCCCACTTCTTACTTCGGGGGCTTGTCTCTGACCCATAAATCAGAACTCAACTAGCTGGGACCACGTTCCCACTTTCTTGTCCACCTGTGGTGTCTGGGCCTCTCCATCCCAACCCCAATTCAGCCTAACCATCAAGGTACCCAGTCACAACCACATGGCTGACATCCACCCCTTTGGGGAGTCTGAGCCCCTATATCCCAAGCCTGAGGCAGAGTGAATAATGAGCTACAGAATAGGTAGGGCACCTGAGCAGGGCTTGGTGTTATGTGTGAGGACTACTTGTCCCCACAGGTGTCCCCATAGGGTGCAGACACCCTATCTGTGAGAGCTCAGTGACAGAGCTGCTCAGTTAGCCTCCTAGGGTTTAGAGTGGCTCAAGGCTTCCAGCTAGGAGGGAGCCAGATGTGAGTTCACTCATGGGGTGCCCTCCTCCTCAACTCATGGGTGAGTCCCACCCTTCTGCTGTCCCCTCCCAGGCAGGCTCCTAGGATCCCTTGTGGCTAGAAGAGGCAGCTTTCACTTGACAGATTCCACAGGTAATGAGCAAGCACTCTCACTTCAACACACCAAGACTGCTTCCAAAAAGCCCATGAAGTGCCTTTGGGGACAGCAGGGGGTTGACCAGGTGATCAGTCCCCAACTTACTTGGAAGAGAATGGGGGGGGTTTTTACTAGCTACCTTACATATTTCTGAACAGGTCCCAGCAGTTCATCCTTGGGCAGAAATATCCTGAGAAAACAGTTCCTGCATTGGGGGTGGGGGACAGTCTGACTTGGTGCCTGAGGGCCCAGGCAGACTAGATATTCCAGAACTCTTCAACAAAGGCAGGCCAACATGCCTCGGCCTGAGGGTCTTGCTCCTCACATGATCTCCCTAATGGGGTTACAGGCTGCCCTCACAGGTGATGCTTGGAGGGGTATTCAGGGTGACTAGGGGCCCTTCCCTGTGTCCGTGAGTTTACAGGACAGGGTGAACCTACAGAGTAGAATGCCTGCTGGCCACGTTCAGATGCCCTGCCCTGCCCTCTGCATACATAAAAGTAGCCGGTGGCTAGGAATTTGGAGCTAGCCTACAGTGAAGTGCACAGCTGGCAAACTCCCTTTTGGGGACTCCAGGGAGCCCCAAGATCTTCTCAGAAACTGTATCACAAACAGGCCTTGGAGAGGCCTCAGCCATATCTGCACAAAACTACCCCGCCCCTCAAGGAACATCAGCCCACCCCTGCACAGGAGCCCTGAGACAGCTAGGTAGGCCTACTACCCAGGTTTGCCCTAAGACTGAGAGGTTCTTTCTGTGCTAAAACCAGATGGTCCTGAAAAAGCCAGGATGGTTGACCACCATAAAGAAGGTGGCAGGGTGGACAAGGGACTGATGGGGCCGGAGAGACCAGTCAGCCAGATCCTTTCCTTTCTGAGTTCCAGCACTTCACACTCTGGGTGCTAATTTAGGATGTCCCAGTCCAGGGACCTCAGGCCAACCAGAGATAACTTCTAAGCTAACCACAGTGGAGGAGGTGTTGGTGGATTCAGATTTTGTAAGGCCCCAAATTTACAGCAGATTAAGAATGGAAGTTCTTGCTGGGCATGTTGGCACAGGCCTTTAATCCCAGTACTAGGAGGCAGAGGCAGGCAGATCTCTGTGAGTTCAAGGCTAGACTGGTCTACATAGTGAGTTCCAGGACAGCTAGGGTTACAGGGAGACCCTGTCTCAAAAAGGAGACCAAAAAAAAAAAAAAAAAAAAAAAAAAAGAGTGGAGGCTCTTTAAGAAAAGAATACGATACGAACCAGGCTAGCCTGGGCTGTGTGGGCCAGTCTGGGCTGCACAGCAAGACCCTGCACACACACACACACACACACACACACACACACACACACACTGCCCCTGGGGAAAAATCAGAGGAATATAAGACTCGGAATGCAAATTTATCACCAGGATCTGGCAACAGAAAGAGACCCTGAGGATCCCAAGCTTCCCTGCAGAACCTGGTGTTTGAAGAGTCCGTCTGCCTGTCCTGACAGCAACACTTCCTAAAGCAGTCTGGATGAATTTACGGCATGCAACCTTCCCTGCCCTGCAGGCACCGCTCCAGCCTGGTAGGCCTTTAAGCCCTGAGCTCCAGAGGAGGGGCAGGGAGGGCCCAGGGACCGCGTTGGTAGGAGAAGACCTTCCATGGTGAGGTGCAGGAGAATAAGAAAAAAACACTCAGAGAGGCCCAGAGACTGACTGGAGGTGGTACCAACCGGAAGCCCACGCTGCACCGGCTCAGGCTGCCTGCAAGGGGGGGCAAGAGCCAGTGAGAAAGTTCCCAGCGGGCCGGGCCGGGCGCTCTAGGTGGAGGGGAAGACTTCCTCATCCAGGTGAGGGCGAGGACCTCCGAGTGCTGAGCTGGCCTCTTGGAGACACACACACGCGCGCGCGCGCGCACACACACACACACACACACACACACATCCCAGGACACACATCCAGCCTCCAGGACAGGATGGAGGTGGCCTCCGCAGAGCCCGCGCCACCGTCCCCGCCTTTCGCCCGTGCACCCCTGGCACCGCCACCGCGCGCCCCCGGGCACCTACCGTCCTCCCGGTCCAGCACCATGGTCCCCGAGGGGCTCCAGCTGCGCGCCGGCCGTGAACGCACCAGGACCCGCGGGTCCGACTGCAGCCACCTGGTCCCCCGCACTGCTCTCCCCGGCCGCGCGTGGGCCCCGCGCCCCGTGGCCGCCGACTGGGGAGGACCGACCGGCGTCCCGAGCGCAGCCCGGCGGGCAGGGAGCGCGGGAGGAGCCGGAGACCGGCGAGGGCGCCGCTGGGTTGGGACCGGCGCCGGGCTGGGCGGGAGCCGCGCGGTCAGTCGCAGCCGGGACCGCCCGGAGCCGGGCGGGAGCCAGAACCGAGCTGGGGCCGGAGCCGGGCCGGAGCTGCTGCCGCCGCAGCCGCGCGCCTGTTCCTCTCCCAGCCCTGCGCGCTTGCTTTCAGCAGAGTGCTGCTTGCATTTCCCAGGGCCCCTCAGATTCCCCTGTTAATTAAATCAATTCATTATGCTCAGATCTGATTAGCGGCCCTTCCCCCCCTTTGAATCAATTATTCAATACACAAACATAATTGCTTGGGCCAGAGGTGCCCGCCATTAGCTTATTTAACTCCAAGGACACTAATTACCCGCAGGGCACGGGAACTTTTCTCATTAATTCTGACAAAACACAAAAGCACAGTCAGAGTGTGTGCGTGTGAGGGACTCTGCGTGTGCGTGCGTGCGTGTGTGTGTGTGTGTGTGTGTGTGTGTGTGTGTCCGCATGCCACAGTGAGGGCTGGGGGGAGAGGGCGCTGGGAGAGGTTACAACCAGTGGGGAGGGTGACCTGAGTGGGATTGCGGGTGCAGTTTTCGGCCTGTCAGCGTTCCCGTGTGACGTGAGGCAGAGTGGGAGTCCGGTCAGGGGTGGCTCTGGGGCTGGGGCTGCTGATCAAGGTTAGAGACCCAGCCCAGGACTACAGAGCTTCTGTGTGTGACTTGGTGAGTCCTGGCATTATTGCTCAGTAGCCCCAGCAACATACCTGTAAGTATAGACAACAAACGGGGAGCCAGGGAGGATGAGGAGGGGTGGATTAACTGAAGGCACGCTGTCCACCCACTGCCCAGTCACCTGCTCGTTCACAAGCTGAGCTTTGCCCTTCCACCCCCAGTTCCCACCCCCCTCCGCCCGTGGCCTCTTCCCTACCCCTCCCAGTATTTCCCTCCCTCTCAACTTTTATGTGAAAGCCCCATTCCCTACTTGCTTGACATCCAGGCCCCCCCAGGTCCCCCTCCCCTCCCAGTTCCCCTCCACTCTCCAGGCTAGTGTGTGTATGACGGACCAACTTCTCCACATTTTACCTCCGGGAAATCTCTATTGAGGGAGCCAGGGAGAGAGCCCACAGAGGCAGGGACACAGAGGGTAATTGATTCCCCCAAATTAGGTTTCTGCTTTCTAAAGACTGGTATTGTTCCTGTTCTCAATGTGCACAGAGGTATTGAAGATTTCCTTTTTGTTTCCTCCGGCAATGAATGAGCTTAATCCATTTGGCTTTATAAATCAGGAAACTAATATTCACTCCTTCCATGGAGGCTTAAAAATTTTAATTGGTGTTGGGGGGGCTCAGTTAGTCACCCTTATGCTGCGCTGAAGCCCCCATTTATCAAAACATCTTCTGATGGAGGGGTAGAGAGAAGAAGGGGAGCCCATGCCGACCCTCATGCCCTCCTCCACCTCTGCACATGGTCTCAAAGAATCTGGGAAAGTTTCGGAAATGATTGCTGGAATTATGTTCAATTTAGTGAAGAAAAGAAGGCTTTTTAGAGGCTTCTTCCAAATTGGCTGCTTTTATTTGCCCACTACTACTGGGCCCCTGGGTGTAACCAGGCATGCCAGCTTTGCTAAATCTTCTTCCTCTCCATCCTGATCAGGGCCAGAATCATCATCTTCCTGGTACCAATCTGACCTTTCTCCTCTCCTGCTCAAACAATGTGTTTGGGAGGTGGGGGGCAAGATGACTCAGCCTGGAAACGTGCTTGCATGACATTGGAGTTCCATGGTTCTGTGGAGACACTGGATAAGGTCAGCCCTGAGGTCCGGGTTCAGCTCTTAATTCTGCTTTCTGAGCTGTATATTTCAGAATGGAGGCTAAGAGGCAGAGCACCAGGTTTTTCCCAGGATTTCAAAGAGATGGCCTGGGACCAGAGCTGGAAGCCTGTTTCTTCTACAGGCCCAATATTTACACAGCTAGGCTCTCTCTGTTTAGCTCTGTGTGTCCAGGCAGGGCCACTGCCTAAAATTGGTGCTAGCTGGTCTTTGTACTGGGGGATCTGGTCAAGGATCAATCAGAACCTGAAACTCTGCCCTCTCTCCAGTTCCCAAGCCATGTGCCTGGCATAGGCTGTGCCTGCCCAGAGAAGGCGTCTTTTGCTACTTTACATAAAAGTACCATATGGGGGGCTGGAGAGATGGCCTAGCGGTTAAGAGCGCCAACCGCTCTTGCAGAGGACCCGGGTTCGATCCCCAGCACCCACATGGCGGCCGAGAACCGTCTGAAACTCCAATTCCAGGAGAACTCCAGTTCCAGGGGAATCTGACACCCTCTTCTGACCACCGCTGCATTGCACGTCAAGGGTGCACAAACTTGCATGCACACAATACATTCATACACATACAGAAATAAATAAAAAAAAAAAAAGAAAATTAAAAAAAAAAGTACCATATGGGCTAGCATGGCCCTACACCTAGGGAGGGCTATTTAGCTAGGGCTCACACTCAAGCTGCCAAGATATGAGTACCTGACCTCTTCATAGTCATCCCAACTTGTGGTATGAGCCTATTCGAACCATCACTCAGTAGCCCCAGCCTTCACACAGCTAGGATATGTACCCAGCCCATTTTTCACTTGTATGGGACTCCAGCTCTCAGTGAAAGATGTTAAACTCAGTGCATAGCTGAGACTAAGATATGGCAGCCCCGCTGTAAGGGCTGAGTTTCCCACCGCATGAAGGGAGTTTACTGAGGGAGAGGAAATTGACCAGACAGGACTGCAAGGTCTGGAATACGGCAGAAGCAATGATTTCAGGGATGCTGCCAGGTTGGGCCTGACCCATCCAAGGCCAGCAGACAGAGAGGGGACAGTGGTGGAAATGAGGTGAATAGAAGCTCTACAGTATTGCTTTAGGAACCTCTGTGGAAACAACTGCTCCCTAAAAGCTAAGGGGTCACCTTGCTAGGCCAAAATGGAAAAGAACAACATGGTGGCTCTGGCAGAGAATGAGACAGAAGCGTCCATCTCCCAGCCCATCAACCCCACATCTCACCCCTCCAACTATTAGAAAACGACTCTATGACTCTCTAGAACTCGACATCTACTGGTATCCAGAGGGGTCCTGAAGTGTACATGTAAGCACTCTTAGAAGGTCTAGCAACGTTTTGGAGAGGATGAATCTAGAAAGAAGAATCAGAGCCATTTGGGGGTAAATTATTGTAAGATCTAGTACTTGGCATTTTCAGTCTTTGTATTCAAATCTGCTTTTGCTCATGACAGGCATGATGGGAAATGGCCTGTGAGCAAGAAGGACCCAGAATAACATAACAGGCCACTGCCCCTGGTGGCATTGGGGCTCAGTGTATCAGCATGTTACATCAGAATGTGAAGAGAGTGAATCTCCCTATTGCAAAACAGATTGTCTGAGTAAGTTAAAAAAAATACAACCAAATGCTGTTTACAAGAAATACTCCCAAAACAAGGTGACAAAAAGGCCTGAAAATAAAGCGACAGGCAAAAAATATACCAAGCAAATGCAAGCAGAGAGGGAGTAGAAACAGCAATATTAATGTCAAACAAAGTGAACTTCCAGGCTCAAAGTGTAAACTGCTTTGTTTATCTGTATTTTATGTGCATGGGTATTTTGCCTGAGTGTATGTAGGTGCACCATGTAGTGCAATGCTGGCAGAGGCCAGAAGAAGGCATTAGCTCCACTGGAACTAGAGTTATGGAATGGTTGTTAGCCACTATGTGGGTGCTGGGACCAGAACCCTGATCCTTTGCAGGAGCAGCCAATGGTTTTAACCACTGAGCCATCTTTCCAGCTCCATACAAACTGCACAAACCTACATGCAGACAGTACACTCATACACATACAAAAATAAATAAAATTAAAAAAATAAAGATAAATACTCTTCAATTACTTCCACATCAAAAGCAAGATTAAAAGTGAAATGATTAAACATCTCACAATGGAAAAGAACACAACAAACCATACAGAATTATAAGACACAAACGTAGTCAGAAATACTATTCTCTTACACGCTTTTAATACATAGAAAAGACTGAAAGTAAAGGATCTAGGGACACAATCTAAAAAACTAGAAAAGGCACTGCAGAAATGGCTCAGGGATTAAGAGCACTGGCTCCTCTTGCAGAAGAGCTCGGTTCAATTCCCAGCAGCCACATGGCAGCTAACGACCATCCATAACTCCAGTTCCAGGGGGTTGGATGCTCTCTTCTAACCTCCAAGGACATTGCAACACACAGGTGTATTTACATACATTCAGGCAATACACTCATAGATATAAAATAATAAATAATGTTAGAAAACTAGAAAATTAATGAAGGCTGGTGAGATGACTCAACTGGAAAGTTGTTGCCATGAAGCCTGAGGACCCGAGTTCAATCCATGGTACCCAGCTGGTGGAAGGAGGGAACCAACTCTGTTAAGTTGTCCTCTGATGGCTGTGTGCACGCCATAGCATGCACCTCTCCCACTCCAATAAACAAACAAATAAGTAAATAAATAAAATTAAAACTTGTAAAGAAAAAGAACAAACAAGTCCATAAAAAGCAAAAGGAAATTAATTAGTCATGTTAAAGTTAAAAAAGAGAGCTGGGTGTGGTGGTGCACGCCTTTAATCCTAGCACTCAGGAGGCAGAAGCAGGTTAATCTTTGTGAGTTCAAGGCCAGCCTGGTCTACAGAGTGAGTTCCAGGACAGCTGGGGCTTCAGAGAGACCCTGTCTTGAAAACACCAAAAAAAAATTTTTTTTAAAAAGAAATGAAACAAATATTAGAAAAAAATAATACTTAAAAGGAAAAAATAAAACCCAAATCTTCTTTGAAAAGACCAACAAAATAGAAAAGATGTTTCTGGGCAAATATAACTAAAAAATAAAGAAGGCAAAAATGCATAATATCTCTAATCTCAGCACTTGGGAGACAGAGTCAGGTGGATTTCTGTGAGTTTAAGGCCAGCCTGATCTACATAATAAGCTCCAGGCCAACTGAGACTACAACCCTATGAGAGAGAGAGAGAGAGAGAGAGAGAGAGAGAGAGAGAGAGATCGATCATAGGCACAGAATAGATTAAAGAACTGTAACCCAAATATGTATAGGCCTATGAGAGCAAGTGTGAAAACCTAGAGGAAATGGATGAAAGTTATGAAACCTAAGCATAGAAATCAAAATCCAGATTTAACCAATAGCTGGAACAGATTTAAAAAGAAATTGACACTCTGCCATTAAAATATAACAAGATGCTATATGCTCCAGAAATTCTACTTTGGGGTACACACCCAAAAGAATTGAAAGCAAATTCTTCCAGAAGCATTGTTTTATAATAGTCAAAAAGTGGAAGTGACCCAAGGCCATCAATGGATAAACTAAGTGTGGTATATCCACACAATGGAATATTAGTCAACTTTCAAAAGAAGCAGCATGCACTCATGTGATGTAGAGACATATAGTCAGGCAAAACACTCATACGTATAAAATAAAAATAAATATTTTTTGAAAAATAACATAGCACAACATGAAAGATCTTGAGGAAGGATATGATGGAAAGTAAAATGCATCAGTCACAAAAATGACCAATACTGGGGTCTGGAGAGATGGCCCAGTGGTTACGAGCACCAGCTGCTCTTGTAGAGGAACCTGGGTTAGGTTCCCAGTACCCACAAGGTGGCCAACAACTGTCAGTAACTCCAGTTCCAGAAGAATCTGATGCCCTCTTCTGACCTGCTCGGGTAGTACGTGACACGGGCGCACTTACATAAGTGCAGACAATACACTCAAATACATTAAAAAATAATAAATAAAATATTTTTTAAAAAACCGATACTGCATGACTCCACAATGTATGAAGTAGAGGGGTACCTTCTATGGGTGCTTGGACTCAGAGGGCAGAATGCTGGTTGACAGTGACTAAAAGGAGGGAGACATGTGGATTTCCTGTTTAACGAGCAGAGCAGTGAACATTGTGTACAGCTTACCACGATTAAAGTTTTGAAAAATTTAAAGCATAGATTACATCACAGTAAGTTTTACATAACAGTTTAAAACCCGATTTAATGCTATTTACACTATCCCAAGCAAAAGGAAAAGCTGGAAAGCTTCCTGGTTTGTTTTATGAGCTAGCATTTTCTTAATTCCCTAAACTTATAAAGATTGATTTTTTAAGAGAAAGAAAAAAAAATCACAGAACAGCTAGATAGGAGTATAAAATCTGAAATAAGATATTAACCAACTGGAGATGGGGAAAGTGGCGCATAGTAGTGCACTATAAAAAAAGTTTATGCCGGGCGTGGTGGCGCACACCTTTAATCCTAGCACTCGGGAGGCAGAGGCAGGCGGATCTTTGTGAGTTCAAGGCCAGCCTGGTCTACAGAGTGAGTTCCAGGTCAGCTGGGGCTACAGGGAGACCCTGTCTCAAGAAAGAAAGAAAGAAAGAAAGAAAGAAAGAAAGAAAGAAAGAAAGAAAGAGAGAGAGAGAGAGAGAGAGAGAGAGAGAGAGAGAGAAAGAAAGAAAGAAAGAAAGAAAAGAAAGAAATTTTATTTTAACACTATAAACCTGATTTAGCATCAGAAAATCTGCCTATATGAATATCATCAACAAATAAGGGACAAAATATAGTAGGAACAGATGTCAACAAATCAGGCCAGGAATGCTGGCACACAGCTGTAATCCCAGCATGTGGGAGAGAGAGGCAGCCGGAGAAGTAGTTCAAGATCAATTTTGTCTACATAGCAAGTTTGAAGCTAGCCTGGACTACATTAAACTCTGCTTCAAAAATAACAAAAATCAAAAACAAAGACTCACCAGAGTCACAGCATCTTGCTAATAAAACATTCAGCAATACTGAGATTGAAGAAAATCATTTTGTAATCCAGTGGCTCAAACCCAGGGACTCACACATGTTAGGCCAGTACTCTACCACCGAGCTGCATCTCAGCCTCATTGCCATCACTCATTCAACATTTCATGGAGACTGTCAGTCAATAGGACAAGAAAAGGACTAATCAAAGTAAATAGCTGGTCTTAGAAAACACAAAACCTGTTTACTTACAAATTATATCATTATAGATCAAGAATGGCCAATCAAATTTCACTTCAAAGCTAATAGAATGGAGCTGGGGAGATGGTTCAGTGGTTTAGAGCACTGGCTATTCTTTCAGAAGACTCGGGTTCAATTCCCAGCACCCACATGGTGGGTAATAACTGACCACAGCTCCAGTTCCAAGGGATCCATTGCCCTCTTCTGGCCTCTGTGGATATTGCTTACAAGAGTGTACTTACATATAATGCAGGCAAAAGATTCATACACATGAAATGAAAATAAATAAAACAAAAAATTTAAGCTATTATAATTAGTTTGATGATTGAGAAGGTTGCTAAATACATGATAAGTAAGCAGAAATCCATAGCAATTTTCCCCAAATGCAGTCACATATTAGAAAAAGAAATGACAAAATAGATCATTTATGACAGATCTCTCGAATATCTTGGAATAGTTTAAAAGCACGAACCACCATGACAAATGAACATTAAGATCTTCTTTGGAGAAAGTCTCAAGATTATATTGAAGGCACATGACAAGGTCTGAGCATAACCAAATGCCTCATTTCAGAAGCTATGAAAAACAGTTCTTTCTAAATTCACATTAATTAATGCAATTTTTACTAGAATACCAAATTAAAAATTTTTAGAACTTAATATTAACTTGCAATTCATTTGTGTCTGTGTCCAGTCTATGTACACATTTCTGTAACTATGTGAACCTGTGTTTGTGTGTGTGTGTCTGTGTGTGTGTGTGTGTATGTGTATGTGTGTCTGTGTCTGTGTGCCCATGAACAGGTCAGAGGGCAGAATTCATGTCTTCCTCAATAGTTCTTTGCCTTATTTTTTAAGACAAGGTCTCTTCTTGAACCTGGAGCTTATCCACATAGCAGGCTGGCTGGCCAGTGCGTTCCAGAGAGCCACCTGGCTCTGCCTCACTAATTCTGAGATTACAGACAGGCTGCACTCTGCTTTTAATATGAATGCTGGGGTTCAGAACTCAGGTCCTTGAGCTTGGATGGCAAGCACTTTACCTACGGAGCCATCCTCCCAGCCCCAATTTGTAACACATTGGAAAAAATATATATATCTGAGGTTAGTTATGAACACATATCTGAGGAAGGTATATTAAAAGGAGAACTTGTATGATCAGATAATGAACTTCTATGAAACCACCATAATCTAATGGTATGGTATAATCCAGGAAGAGATAAATATACCAGAAAACCAGAGAGCCAATTTGTGGATCCAAGTTTAGAGAGGAATTTAAAATATGACTAAACATTCATTTCAATTCATCAGAGGGAAAAAAAATGAACCCATGGTACTGTTGTCTGCAAAGAAGTATCTAAGGAAGACATACACAGTAAAACCAATATGTTCTGAAAAGACTTTCAGCCTCGTTGGTCATCAGAGAAATGCCTGGAAAAGCACAGTGACATCCCATCTCATACCTGCTTGGATGCCTGGATTAAAAAAAAAATCTGATAGTAACAAATGTTGGCAAGGCTCTCAAGGACCCATAACCTTCCCACAATGAGCCAGACTAGAAGATGCTCCAGCCATTATGGAAAGCAGTCTGCAGTTCTTCAGAAATATTAAGCAGAGTCACTATCTGATCAGCAACTTCACTCCGCTGTATATACCCACAGAATTTTCAAGAGTATAGAGAAAGAAAGCAGATTGGTGTTTGCCAGGGACTGAGGGTAGCAGTAGGGAAATAGCTAAAAGAAGTGGCGTTTCCTGCTGAGGTGATAGAAATATCTTAAAATTGACTGATGATTCATGGCCCGGTGACTATGCTAAAATGTATTGACTGTGCACTTTAGACAGGTGCATTATAAGGAATGTGAATTACATCTCAATACAGTTATTTCTTGGTTTTGTTTGTTTGTTTGTTTTTTCTTTTCAAGACAGGGTCTCCCTGTAGCCCCAGCTGTCCTGGAACTCACTCTGTAGACCAGGCTGGCCTTGAACTCACAAAGATCTGCCTGCCTCTGCCTCCCAAGTGCTAGGATTAAAGGCATGCGCCACCATGCCCAGTAATTATTTCAAAAACTGGTGCTGAGGGGCTGCAGAGATGGCTCAGTAGTTAGACGCACAGGCTGCCCCCGTGGAGGACTTGGGTTTTGGTCCCAGCACCCAAGTAAAGGCTAAGGATTAACTGTATGTGGACTCCAGTTCTAGTGGATCTGCCGCCCTCTTCTGGCCTCCTTGGTCACTGCATGACATGGGTGCACTTACATGCAGGCAAAACACTAATACCTAAAAAGTGAAAATAAATGAAATTTTAGAAAATGGTGCTGATAAATGGCTATGTATTTTTTCTTTTTCTTTCTTTAAAGGTAAGGTCTCTGGCACTCAGGCTGGCCTGGTACTCACTATTTTAGCCAAGGATAACCTTGAATATCTGATCTTCCCTCTTGCCTCAGTTTCCCAAGTATGCACCACCATATCCAGCTCCATCTTTAAAATTATGGGATTCCAGGTCAGGCGTGGTGGCGCACACCTTTAATCCTAACACTTGGGAGGCAGAGTCAGGTGGATCTCTGTGAATTCAAGGCCATCCTTGTCTACCGAATGAGTTCCAGGACAGCCAAAGCTACAGGGAGACCCTGTCTCAAAAAGATAAAAAAGACCAAAAAAAGAAAAAAAAAAAAAAAGGATTCCAAATCCCTGAAATATAAAAAATATGTTTCTATGTACTTTAATAAGAACGAAATATGAAAATTTTAAGAGAAAAATGTGATGGTCTTGAAAAATAAATTGTTGAGAATAACAAAAAAAGACTGCATATGGTTTTTGTTGTGTTTATTTTTTGAGATAGTCTTGCTATGTAGCTTAGGCTGGCCTTGAACCCTTAATCCTTATGTCTTAGCTGCCTGTCTTCTGTAACTGTAGGCATGGGCCACAACCATTGGCCCCTATTATGTTAAAGTTTGGATGTCAAATGGTTGTGCACACAAAGGAAACCAAAATATTTTCTGAGAAAAATATTTCCAAAATTTGGGGGGAAAAGTGAAGCATTGCTATATATACATAAATGTTCTGCAAAAGGAAAAGAAGGGAGGGAGCCCCAAAGAAAGTTGAAGGAGGGGCAGGAACAAGCCACTCACAGCAGAAATGTGGCTGACAAATAGAACACTGGCTCTCACTGTTGGGAAAATGGAAACAAAAAGGTTCTCATTATTTAATTTAAATTTCAAAAACCAATGTTAAAGAGTAAAAACGTTCATACTTGCTAAAAATTTTGAGAAAACGGATACTCTCATTTGTTACTGAAAGGTCATCTGGCATAATCTGTTACAATTTATGGGCAAACCTGTTTGCATATGATGGCATTCCCTGCAATCCCAGCATTTGGGAGGAAAAGAAAGAAGAATCAGGAATTCAAGGTCATCAGTGGATTTAGATAGGAAGGTCTAGGTCAGCCTGGCCTACATAGCAAGTTCTAGGTCAGCCTGGGCTACATAGTGAGACCCTGTCTTAAAGAACCACCATGTGCCGGCTGTGGTGGTGCACACCTTTAATCCCAGCACTTGGTAAGCAGAGACAGGTGGATCTCTGTGAGTTCAAGGCCAGACAAAAATAACAACAACAATAAGACAAACAAACAATAAACACCCCACACATGCACACAAGTTACAAAACAAAAAACCCCACACAACTGAATCTATTGTCCTCCAGCCTGCTGCAGAGTGTCATGCCCCAATGAACATGAAGCTCCAGCCACAGCTACTGATTTGTCTGTGATGTACTTCAGTGAGCAATGTAGCTTACAGAGTCAGGTGTAATACTCCATTGAAAAGAAACATTTCCTCTGTTGAGGAAACACAAGAGATGGTAGAAAAGGCCTCTTCTGGTCGAACTGTCAACACGGGAGGTCTTAGCAGGAAAGAATGACAAAAGATAAAGGGCAAGTCTATCCTTTTTAGAATCTGCTTATTATTTATAATCTTGAAAATATAGAAACAAATTGTGTTCGTTCTTTGGATACAGGGTCTCATGTAGCCCAAGCTGGCCTTGAACTTGCTATAGGCAAGGTTGGCTTTAATTTTCTGATTCTCTAGTCTCTACCCCTAAGTCCTGGGATTACAGATGTGTACAGGGATTACAGATATGTACAACATATTCCCTCCCCTCTATGCAGTGCTGAGGACCGAGCCCAGGGCTTGAAAACACTCTATAGATTGAGCTATATCCTCGGCCTGTCGGAAGTCTGTTTTGACACTCCTGATCCTGGTCAGCGCCACTGCCAGGGACCATGACCTCTTGCATGTGGCTGCAAGAGCTGTTTATTGGCCTCTTACATCCACCCTGAACCTTGGTGCTCAGAGGCAGCCAGGAGATATTTAAAAAATGCAAATTGAATTTTGCCAACCAACTGTCAAACCTGTAACAGCTTCCTGTTGCTATCTGGAGCAAGCAGGTTCCACTTGGTTCTAGAGAGGCAGATTTCAGACATGTTCCCACCAAGACCCCCTCCCAGCTCCCATGAGGCAACCTACTGCCGTCATTGGTTGCAGAAGTCCTGAGTCCCTTGCCTGGAATGTCCTTCCTCCTCTCATCATCTGCTCACCCCTGAGGTCTGGGATTTAATCAGGGTGGCCTGTCTCTGCAGGACTAGGCTAGATCTCTCTGTTACAGCCTGGCTCAGCCTTTCTTCCACAGCCCTTATCACAATGATCTATTTAATTACATAGTTATTTGAATAATTATTTGTGTGACAGGGATAAAAGGAAAACTATTAAGCTAGAAGTATTCACAGCGTCTCTTCCAGCCCCTTGACTTGGGAGAGCAATGAGTCAGACGAGGTCTCTGAGGTCCAAACCAGCTCAGAGATTCTGAACTTGACCTTGCCCTCGGTGCATTGCCACCTCTGCCATCCACTTATTTCTCTCCACTCTTTGATCTATCTAGCCAACCAGCTTGTTCTGAGAATTGATTATGACAAAGGTCTCTAAGTTGCTGGGAAGCTTATAGGCTTCTCAAAAGCTAGCTTGATCTCCAGTCTCTAAATGGCTTCATTTTGTAGCTGCCATCCTTCAAAGCTTCTCTCTCTCCAAAGGTCACTGAAACACCCACGGTCACCTCTGAGACTACAAATACCCAACAACAGAGCCCCAGCAGGGCCTGAAACTTCAGAAACTTGTCCTGAAACCCCATCTTGCACAACAAGAAGTAACCTGTTCCCGCTCCTGACCCCGTTATCACCTGTCCACAGAGGACTGTAGTCCTCCAGCGATCCTGGGTTGGGTCTGAGAGGCCAGTTGTTGTCAAGCGCTCCGGAGGTTGGTGCTGGTCCACGAGCTTAATGGAGTCCCAGTGACTGGTCCATGGAGCTGAGCACCGTGACTCACTCCCAGAGAACAGACAGTTTCCGGGCAAGCTCACCAGAGTTAACACACCCACACGCAGGTGGTCCCCTCCGAGCTACAGCCGCATGTCCCAACAGCACGCACATCTAAGAAACAGTCATCCCCAAAGCTGCAGGCAGGGGCTCTGGTATGTGGAGCCAGTAGGCTCCGGTGCACTCCCAACCCCCTCGTTTCTTCCTCCCCAGTCTCTAGTAGGGTCTTCCTGTCCCATCGCGGACCTACGCTTCCAAGAGGCCAAAAGGGATCCTCTTCACCCAATGTCCAAGCTGTCTGAGAGGCCCTGCCAACTCCCAAGTGATACAAATTTGGGCCAAGCTGTTGTCCTCCCAAAAGCCTACATTTCTCTGCAGCCAGTGCTATAGGACTTGCCCAGGCCCCTCCAGGCCAGATGCTGAGCCCCTGTATTTGGGCTACCATTTGTGAGTCATAGGGATATCTGAGTCCTATCATGGCTGGAGGTCACATTCAGCCACCAGAGTGTCCTGGCTGAGCACATTGAGCCACCCACAACCTAGGGACAGGATGCTAATTCAGTGTCTCTGTCAGCAAGTGCAGCCGTTGGGCATGCACACTGGTGACAATGGCTAATGCCTAGATATGACATGTAGACCAGGCTGCCCTTGATCTCACAGAGATCCACCTGCCTCTGCACGCCCTTCTAGGATCAAAGGCATGTGCCACCACACCCCGTTCCCTCAGTCTCCTTGCAGATCTCAGATCAGTGCTTTTCCCAGCATGCTTGGCTGCAGCCAGTGTCCCCTCCATCATTCTTCTGCTTTCTCCTGTACATGGCTACCCAACTGGAGACTCCGTTTCCCAACTCCCTTTACAATTGGGAGTACGTAAGTTATAGGCTCTTGTGTGTAGGCAGAAAAGATACAGGCTACTGTTGCCCCTCCAGCTCACAAGAAGTTGTCCAGACCGTGTCTAGACCTTGTCTCCCCTCTCCTCTCCTTTCTTCTCCTCCTCTCTTTTCTTCTCTGTTGCTGTCTTCTCTTCTCAGAGATGGAATCTGTATTCTATGCAGATGACAAAATCCCAGGAATGCAGTGCTGGGCCTTGCGTGATCTTGTGGGGTAGGTCTACCAATTTGGACATTTTTTGAGACACTGTTGTATAGACTTGAACATGCTGTGTAGCTGAAGATGGCCTTGAACTCCCGATCCTCCTGCCTCTACCTCCCTTCCAAGTTCTGGGATTTCAGGAGTGTGCTACCAAAGCCCAGCTCCCACCTTGGATTTAAATCT